>BQNB010000550.1:131802-167342 GCA_026074375.1 Tanacetum coccineum | reverse complement strand
GATCCATCTCGATAACAAGTTCTGAAAATGATAAAAAGCACATAAAATACGTTTTTCGATAAAACCAAAAACACGTATATCTATTACAACTTAATCTATCAACAACTAGGCTTTCAAAAATGAGAAAACTACGATAAACTCCTTCGAATAAACTAATAACCTTGTCGAATTTGTAGAAAACGCAAGAAGGATACCGAAATTACTCAAAATAACCAATATGATCACGTCTTATCCATTATTGCTGTCAAAAATGAGTAGAATCGTGTAATAGAACGTCAAAATTGCTCAAGATGCTCAAATCACCACTCAAAACCATCGAATTTCACCAAATACATATCATGACATTCTCGACCACGTTCGAAATCACAAATAGGATCACTCTTAATCTCTAATGGCGAATGATACCACTTATTAGGTCTCGATTTAGCTTGAATCACACGATATAGAACGATTTAGGATAGAGAGAATTAAGAGAGGAAGGTAAGTCTTTCACAATTTTCCTAATTTAATAAGAAAGAGAAAATGAAGGGAAAGTGAGTTTGTTACAAGCCTTAACCACCTATTGATGATTAGGTGGGTATTTATAGGAGAGGGAGGTAAGCTTTTCTTCTTTTATTTTCTTAATTTTGTAATATAGTTCCTATTCTTTGGATAATATGCTATTTTTCACTTTTAGCATGTTTCTCTTTATTACAAACTACTTTAAACTTTATAAAATAAAGATTAAACACTAATAATAAATAAAATCACTTAAAGTATCATAATCGACACTATACGATCCTAACATTTATTTTTGTAAAAATTATTTTGTTACATCTATAAAAATGTAAAGTTTAAGACAAAAAATTATTTCGTTGCTCATCCATCAAGTTTAGTATTTGTGTTTGTTCATAATTTAAGTGATTTATGTCGATATGGAAATTTACGACTAATAACTTATTTACGTTTATTTTTACGTAGAAGATTTTTACATTTTGTGATTAACAAAACGTAGATAAGTCGAAAAATATAAATAACGTTTTTAGACATTATTGTATTAACAAAAGCTATGACAAGAAAAAAAAGTTGAAAGTTTTAAAATATCGTAGAAAAAGTTATGTTCATTTTACTACAGGTTTATGATATTCGAGTATTCAAATTAATGTTTAATCACATGTGATTTCTCACGCAAATTTCAACAACGAAAAAAAGGGAAAAAGATGAAACACGTGAAAAAACGAGAAAAACAAAAATTTGTCGAAAATATATCAAAGTGCCCGTCTATAGAAAAACAATTAAATGCTCGTCATAATGGCATATCTGTCGCTAACAATTAACGATTTGAGAGAAATTATTTTTTCAAAGAAAAAAATAGGCAAAGTGAGTTTGTATGTAATATAAAAAAAGGAATTGATTGGCACACTCTCCTTTTCTTATTTGCACACTTAAATATATAACCTGATAAAGCAGCATATAATACAATGTACTAAAAAAAATAAAAAACTTTATGCACTTATTGCCAGTTGAAATAATTTGAAAATTAAAAAATAGGAATGGGCAATTAATTGCTTAGAAAAAATGGTTGATGCAGGAAAAGTTTAGTATGTTGATGAATCTATATATATTATATATTATTTATATTATATTATATATATAATAATTTTATATATATAGATTATATATATTTCTTATATATTTATTTTATTATATATATATATATATATTTTTTAAATATTAGTGACAGTTGTTACCGGTGTTTTATAACCTGTTTTTTTCATTTACCCGATCGAGCTTCCGATTCACGATTCAATTGGCTTTTGTCCTAAAATCGGCTTCCGGTGAGCCAATCGGCCCACATTCAACTAGACAGGCCAAGCCAGGACACTGGGTGTTACTACTAGTTTATATGCTCTTAAAATCAAGGATTTATGGTATGCACATGTCGTCTCAAAGGTTTCGGTTCAAGTGGTCGAAGGGTTAAAATCTTCATTTTCCATGACACAAGATTAAGTCTAGCCACTCAAAGTCATATTGCCCACTCGCACCCAAGCCGTTCCAAGTGTAGATTTGATAGCGACGATACTCAGGCACCTAACATACACGTCGGGTTTGACACAAGCCATACTTAATTCTTGATTCTAAACCCTATATGTAATAATGTTTCACATGGTATATAAATTGGGGAGTTGATTTGTACACATTTTTTTTCCATACACTACAAAAGTACAACCAGTGAGGCACAGTGATGTACACAGTACAACACCCTGATGCATATTTTGTGGTGCATGACAAAAAAAAAGTGTGTACAAATCACCTCCCTATAAATTGCTTGCATCTTATTTTCTTTTTATGAATGAAATTAATTTAATTGTAGATTTGTAATCTGAGTGATTGAATAATATAAAGAATCATAGATAAACAAGATATTAGACCCGCCTAGGTACTATTTTAATAAAAATGTTATTTTGGATACCAATAATTACTTGGATACGAATAGACTCATCCCCACTGTCCATCTAAGAAATAAATCAATTGATGAGATTAAAAGCACTTTGATATTTTACTTATCTTTTATAATTTAAATATTTAATAAACCGTTAATCGTTAGACAAAATAAATATTGAAAGACAATTAAATGCTCATCGTGATAGTAAATTTCTTTTTGTTAAACGATTAACGGTTTAAAGGATAATAATATTTGAAAAAAATAATAATGAAAATGAATGTTAAAATGTTGAGCTTAATTTATTCCATTGAACTATACTAGCATGTTACTTGCGCAAAGCATCGGTTTCGAAAGCATTAAAAATAAGAAAACTAAAAATTAATAAAAATATATCAAATTGAATGTTGAATTAAAGAGCACAAAATTTTAAAAAAATATAGTGAAATTAAATCATAAAAAAATAGATAAAAAAATATTTTAATTTAAAAATAAAGGTAATTTTTTAATTAAGAAATAAGTCACTTTAAGATGTGTTTCTCTAAAATGAAATAAATGGTTAAGATTGCACATAACAAAAAGTTGTTAAAAAATGTTTGTTACATAAAATAAGATGGATGTGTTTGTCGTTAATAAAAAGAAAAAGAAAAATATGACTTTTCAGACTTTTTAAATATGAAAGTGTCTCAAATGCTTTATAATATAGTATAAAATAGATATAGATAAAGATGAAGTGTAAGGATTGGTCCTCTGATATCTTAATAAAGTTTGGTATCCAAATGAACTTAAATCTTATCTTAATGTTATAATTAGTAAAATAAATGAGAGAAGTGCAAAAATCATCCCTGTGGTTTGTCAAAAAACCGTATTACATCCCTCGTTAAATAAATGTTCGTAAGACATCCCTCCGTCAATGTTTTGGGACACGATACATCCTTTGGACTAACGGTGCAAATTTTTTGCTCGTTAATTATTAACGAGGGTCTAATTTTTAACGGTGCAACTATATAGGAAGGTATTCTTGTCTTTTTGCTGCCGCATAGATGATTTTTGCACTTCTCTCTTAAAAAAATGTTTTTTTTTAATTTAAAAAAAAAAATTTACATTATTATTCGAAAAAAAATTTAATTTTTTTTACAAAATCTTAAAAAAAAAATTCGCACTTTAGAAAAATCTTAATTTTTTAAAAATAACTTAATTTTTTTGTACAAAATAGTACGAAATTTTTTTTTTAAAAAAATTAAGATTTTTACGAAATTTTACAAAAAAATTTAACAAAAAATTTTTACGAAAAATTTTACAAAATTTCTGCGAAATATTTTTATGAAAAAATTTACGAACCAATCTTAATTTTACTAAATTTTTACGAAATTTTTTTAAAAAAAATTAAAAAAAAATTTCGTAAAAAATTAAGATTTTAAAAAAAAAATAGATTCGTAAAAAATTAAAAAATTAAAAAAAAATTCGTAAAAAAATTAAAAAAATTTCGTAAATTTTTTTTTAAAAAGAAGTGCAAAAATCATCCCTGTGGCAGCAAAAAGACAAAAATACCCTTCTATATAATTGCACCGTTAAAAATTAGACCCTCGTTAATAATTAACAAGCAAAAAATTTGCACCGTTAGTCCAAAGGATGTATCGTGTCCCAAAACATTGACGGAGGGATGTGTTACGAACATTTATTTAACGAGGGATGTAATACGGTTTTTTGACAAACCACAGGGATATTTTTGCACTTCTCTCAAAATAAATTAGTGTTATAAATACAGGGCACAAATGTACAAAACATCATCATCCACCAGACTGATTCACTATTCGTGCAAAGATTATATTGGAGAAACAGTAAAAAGTAACAAGACAATATTGATTTCAATTACAACATTTGCTTCAAACTTATACCACTCCAGAAGGTAGACGTAAAACAAGTTGTCCTCCAAAAACACTGCAAAACCAAAACCCATAAACGATATTATAACAGTGTCTTTTTATAGCAAAAAATTAATTAAAAAAATGCCATTTTATATCAGTTAATCTGACCTTTTAATGTAGTAATAACAGAAGTCAGCTAATATGAATGTTTGAACAATCTCTGAAATCAAAACCATGGATGGCCATAGTCCATATCCTAAGGCGGTAAGCAAATGCCCACGACTATCCAAAACCTGTCCAACGCAACCAAATATCTTAACACCAGTTTTTCTACCAGAATTTATAAACGGGTAAATGGATGTGGTTTTCCCTGTTCAGGTTACCCGGGAGGGCGAGCCATTTTGACTCCGACTACGCAGCCTCACCGGATTAATCCCAGGACCGTACCCCAAATGTACACACCTAGCGAGGTTTGAACCCTTGACCTCTTGTTTGAAAGCTAAGGACCTTACCACTCCCAGAATTTATAAAGAGTAATATTAATAAAATACCCTGAAATAAAAGAAATCAGCTAAAATTTGTATATTGGGAGTACATTTGTCATTTCAAACATGACGAAATAGGTAGATTAGGGGTAAATTTGTGATTAGGAACATTGGTCAAGTGAAAGCCTGGCCAAAACAAGGCTTAAACATAGGCGCGTTTACATTAAAATTTAGGAAAAAACCTTAAATGGGAAATCGTTTGGAAGAGAGTAACAAAAGTGGTAGTCAAATTGACAAAGAAAAAAAGATAATGTTACAAGTCGCCGAATAATTTTGAGTACCGTTAACACTATATCCCAGTAATGATATCCTTAATCACTTTGATAGACTTAACGATCCAAGATTATTGCTTCCTTATTTAAAGAATAGATAAATAGTCATTTTAACTTGTCAAAAAGTAAAATTATCCAAAAAAAGTGCTATTAGATTTAGATATGGAACCCAACACTTTTTAGGATGAAGTAATCGCATCAAACCTGAAGAACCCAATGAGCACAACTCAAGAACCTTGCAACACCAAGGGCAAATACGTAATGAGCCGTAAAAGGTTCAACAATCTGTAAGGCAGAATGAAACAAAACTCGCATATCTGAAAAAAGATAAAGAGAGAAGACCTGAATGAAAAAGTTAGCTAAGGGAAAACTGATATCAGACCTTTGTGTTCTGCATAACCCTAAGTTGAGGTAGGACTGAAACTGCTTCAAGATAAACAACAAATGCCCAAAATATCCTATTGATGAAATGATGGGACGTCGATGGATGAATTGCCAAAGCTAGTATAACACAAGGAACCGCCTACAATGAAAGTGATACGTCAAGGTAAGATAAGATATTTCTCCATAAACCATATAACACAAAAAACATGTTCATGATTACGGTCTATTAAAATTAATATCAACCAATGTAAAAAAGATAATGAATTAATCAGAAACATGTCTTCTGGTGAAAAAGAGTAGAAAAGGGAGTTAATATCATAACAATAATATATTTTTCTGTGCGACAATAACTAAACGTGAATTATACACCAATTTACTAATGTAAATCCAGATATTTACATATTATTCTTGACCCTACAGGACATAGATTGCCTCATATGCTACCAATGCAAAATAGATAAACAAGCAGTATGCCAACATATTAATTGAATACATAATCTTCAAATTTGTCAATTTGTCAAAAACGAAGAACAAACTGTTCATAACTCAAAAGCTAAAGCAAAAAAGTATAACCATAACCAAATAATAAAAAATGTTGCACTGCAAACAATAACTCATATTGTGCACCATAAAGATTGTAAAACTTTATATAACACATGACTGAAGATACGAACCACTCAACCACCAGGGGTGGTGGCCGAGTTGGCAAAGGGGCCTGTGACTATCATTACCAAAGTGTGAGAAATCTCAAGTTCGAAACATGCTTGGCACAAACAAACCTGAAGTGGCAACACCAAAGGTTTTAACCGATTCGAGTCTGTGGCGGTGGGCTAAAGCCCTAAAGTGGCCACACCAACCTCCCAAAGAGACCTTAATGATCCGTCAGATATGCATATAGATAATTACACAAAAACAATTCTACAAAAGAAAATGCTGCCAGTATGCATGGTACACATCTTACCACATAGTACATCGGCAAGTTGTCTTTGTCCTCCATGTAGCTTGATTTTAATTTAAAACGAATCATAAAGATAACCCACAAAGTTGTTGCTAATGTAGCCAAATCAAGCAAGGTGTGTATATCATACTCCATAACAAAACTGCAGTATAATCTAACAGCTAAGAATATAGCTGTTAGTTCTTGTGTTTTGAGTGATAGGCCTACAATAACCGAACACAAAGAATATTTAGATGATATCAAAAATCTTGTGGTCAATGAGAAAAAAAGGTGATATCTTGCACCAAAGATGCCTCCATGAATGTATTTCATACAACAACTACCATTATACCCGAATACCAACTCCCACAGGAGAAGGGTATGGGGCCATGAACGTATATCATAAAACTTAGAAATAGCATAACCAATATTACTATAGTCTTTGTTGTTTAACATGAAACCTTTTAATCCTTATGGTTATTGTCATACAAAGGGGTAGCTTTGGAAATCACTACAACAAAACACATACTTATAAAGAGAGAAAATCCCGACACAAAAAATAAATTAAATAAATGTTATGGTACAGGGCCAAACTTTGACTAAGCTCATCTTACTAGCATGGCATTTTTTTTCTAAATCACCCCCTACTTCAAGTATTCATTAGTTTATGTGTTACACAAGAGGTCTAGAGTTCAAGGCTCAATAACCCACTACGTACACATTTAGGGGTGGCCAAAAAAAGGGTCGGAAACGTTCACGGAGATACACGCTTCGTACATCTGAGTCTTGCCCTCGTACATCTAAGTCAAAGACTTGCCCTCCCCGGGTAATATCAACAGGGAAAACACCACGCGTTTACCCATTAGTGTGTCACACAATCCCATTAAATCCTAAATACTTTTATAAGAAGTACTCAGCCAACTAATTCGTCCGAACTTTATAATAGGTTTTCCTAACAGAAGTTTTTCAGCACAGCAATCATGAGTTTCATATTATATTATATAAAAATGTACGTTTTGTGTAAACTTGTAACTAATATAACTTTCCTTATTATACAAGTCATTACGTGATGAAAATAAACCACATTAGCTTTGGCTGCATAGACGAATCTAATTAATTAAACCTGTCAACTTGATGATGATAAAACTGAAGTCATAAGATCAAACCGGTTTCAGTGAATTATGAAAGTTATTTCATCCAGATGAAGCTTGTAATTCCCTAAGGCAAAGACTAAAAACTAAAATCGATAGCTCATTGTTTGATGCTCTCAAATAAATGAAGTAATCTCAATTGGACGAGACTAATGATTCTCATCGAACAAACGTAAAACATAGGCTCAAAGTTTGAATATGAAACAAGTATAAATATTGAGAGCCTAAACTCATGTGCACTAAATGTTAATGATGTGTTATGTTCATTGTCAAAAGACTAAATTAGTTGCTCTTAGTTTTTCAGGATACAGTTGTCATACTTATTCTGATATGATCCGGCTTCAATATTATGATAACAGAGAGAAATTATAATAAATAGCGAGCAAGATGAATCTAATCTACGTTCGAGAGGTTGATCAACTCTCCCACATATTTTAAAATGTAACCAACTTTTCTAATAATCAAATTACTAAAAAGTATTCAGCTTAATAAGACTACGAGCCATCGCTATCCTGAAATAGAATAAATGCATGATATGGTACAGGCCCAACTTTGACTAAGCTAAAAACTAGAATGGCATTCTTTCTAAATCACCCCCTACATACACATTTAAGGGTGGTCAATGAAAGGGTCGAAAACGGTCAGAGATACCCCAATCAGGCAGTTAGGCCTCATACATCTAAGGGGGTGTTTGGCTGTGCGTTTTAAACTTGATTATCTGATTATCACATTTCGAAAACGCAATAATCTAGTTTGTAGTGTTTGGATAGGAAGAGTGGATAAGTGATTATTTGCGTTTAGCATCTCTCAAAACGTCATTTTGAAAAAGCAGCTATGTAGCTGCTGTTGTGAAACACAATTTCCTTCTTATGGAAAAATTACCAACTCACCCATGATCCATTTCTTTTATTAGTTAACTGTGTGCTCGTTGATGCTTTGAGGTGGAAACAAACTTTAACCAACACCATGAAATAAATTTATAAAAACAAAATATTATTCAAACCTTTTCTTATAACTAGAAAATCCAAACGATTCTTACATATGTATTTAAGTTCTTCATGGATTTATCCGATAAGTATTCGTGGTTATGGAGATTACTTTGGTGATGAACAATGGCGTCAAACAGTTGTTAAACTTTTGATGAGGACCTTGATGATGGGTAAATAGGAGTTGGAAACGGTGTGAGTGAAGGGATAAGGTGAGTAATAAAATGATAATGGAGAGGTGGGTAATGAAGTGATAAGGGATATCATATAGTTTACACAGTAAATAATATCCAATAAACTTACTTGCGTAGTATTTTTTTTTCAAGTTATATGTTAATTCATCGGTATGTTTTACAAAATCTTACATGCTAAACTTATAAAACTTTTAAAAATATAACTGTCTCTATTTTAGTCATTTTACATGTAAAGTTATAAATAATTTGATTTGCCAAACACTAAAAAAACTGATTATCTGATTATTGCGATTTCAAACAGAATAATCAAATCCAAACACCACAATTTATAATCTCGTTTTGTGGCAGCTGATTATTTGATTATCCGTTTTCAAAACGCATAAGCTATTTTCAATAAGCAATCCCAAACACCCCCTAAGTCAAAGACTTGCTCTGCCCGGGTAACTTCAACAGGGAAAACATCACCCGTTTACCCGTTTATGTGTTACACAATTCCATCTAAGTCAAATACTTATATAAAAAGTATTCGGCCAACTAATTCGCCCGACCTTTTTAATGGGTCGTCCTAATAGAAGTTTTTCAACAAAGCAATCATGAGTTTCATATTAGATTTTATAAAAATGTACATTTTTTGTTGACTTGTAACTAATATAACTTCCCTTATTATATAAGTCATTACGTGATGATAATAAACCACATTAGCTTTAATGGCTGCATAGACGATTCTAATCAATTAAACTTATCAACTTGATGATGATAAAACTGAAGTCATAAGATCACGCCGATTTCATTGAATTATGAAAGTTATTTCATCCAGATGAAGCTCGTAATTCTCTAAAGCAAAGACTAAAAACTAACATCAATAGCCCATTGTTTAAAGCTCTCAAATAAAATGAAGTTATTTGAATTGGATAAGACTAATGATTCTCATCGAACAAACGTAACATATATGCTCCAAGTTTGATTATGAAACGGAACAGAGTATAAGTATTGAGAGCCTAAACTCATGTCCACTAAATGTTAATGATATGTTATGTTATGTTTATTGTCAAAAGCCTAAATTAGTTGCTCTTAGTTTTTCAGGATACAGTTGTCAAACTGATTCTGATATGAACCAGCTTCGATATTGTGATAATAACGAGAAAGTAAAATAAATAGCGAGCAAGATAGATCTAGAGGTCAATCAACTTTCCCAATGATATCTACTAAAAAAAAATTCAGCATAATAAAACTACGAGCCGAATCCCCTATTTCTATAAAGTTGAAGAGAATTACTCAATCACTATCCTGAAATAATTCGAATACCTATCTCTATCTAAAATAAAATGATATAAACTTATCTCCTGATTAAAAAGATAACAATAAAATAACTTTGATCTGGGTTGTACATGTTGAGGTCATCTAATTGGGAGAAAACATGTCATGTTTATTAGCTTACGTTAAAGTTCATAAAATGGGGTGAGGATCCTCTCACGTTAGTCATAACTTGATTGGTCAAGTTAAACAATTATTAGCCTTTAGATTAAATCAACGGCCACAATTAAAAGATATTAATTGACTTTGTTTTCTTTTATGTTTTAACTAAAAAGATATTAATTTTCTTTTATGTTTTAGCTAATTGACAGTGGGTTTTCAAAAGTAGGATCAGCGAGCACGTCAATGACTCAATAGTAGCAGCAAGCTTAACATCTGGTTGCTTTTCTATTGTAATCATAATTTAAAAAAAGGGTGACTGGTGAAAAAGGTTACATGTTTTCAAGTGAAACTTAGCAAAATGCAACGTAAATGAGATTTTTTTATCTTCCAAATCCTACAACAACCAAGAAGGAATATGGACTAACACGGGGACCAAAAACATGAAATTAGAAGAGAAAAAAGAAGTGAACCAACTAGAGAGAAAAGAGATGTATTTGGTGAAAGAATGAAATTAAATTAGTTAAAACATAAAAGAAAACAAAGTCAATTAATATCTTTTAATTGTGACCATTGATTTAATCTAACAACTAATAATTGTTTAACTTGACTAATCAAGTTATGACTGACTTGAGAGGATCCTCACCCCATAAAATGAGTATTAGTTTCTTCACCAATTTATTCATTCCTAGGAATTTACCCGTGAAGTTACACTCAATTCCTAATTTACTGAAGTGATCAACACATTGTAAGTCCTAGTCCCATGAATGGTGTATATTTGTAGCCTCCATGTAACTTCCAAATATAACTACAGGTAAACATGCCGTATATATCCCAAGTGCAGATATTGACATCTTAATGCTAATATTTGTCCACCTGCAATTACATTTACAGCACCCATCTTATTGAAACTTACAAAAGATGAAGACTAGCCTATCTCACCTTCAAATTTTAAGAAGAGGGATCATCGCCTTCAGAAATGGGGCGGTGGGAACCAAACATTACCTCCATACTAACCATATACTCCGTATTTAATCAACATCAAAAATCTAAAAGTTTGGGTGGAGACAAAACTAAAATGCTTATTCGACCCAATCCTTCAAAATTACCATCAGAACCAAAACTGAAAATACACATTTTTGAACTTCATAAGTCAGTTGCACAAGAATACAAGATGCTCAATAAGGTTTTGAATTTGTATGCTTTTAAGTTACAAAACATTCCCACCTTATAAATGCAAACTCAGGGTGTTGTGTTTTCACTAAACCACTAATTCCAGATGGCCACTACTATACAGCATGCATAATGCATCTCACCACATGTTTGAACATTCATTATCAAAAGAGAGTAGGTGACAACTAGATGGCCTATACACCTAATCTTAACAATATCAAAAGTAGCTCAAGCTAATCAAATATGCCCCCTCCAATCCTAAATCATAAGTCCATATTTCTATTTTTTGTTGTCCCAAAATATTTGTCCACTTTCATATTTCAACTAATCAAAAGTGAATTTAGTGGAGAGACATGATATTTAAAAATTGAAAGTGGACTTATTATTAGGGACGGATGGAGTAGTAAAGAATACAGCTTTACCAAGATTATAATCCTCATAGCTAATCATAGACAGATAAATTATTCCTAGGCATACAAAGTATTCGCACAATAATGCACAAGCCGCAATAGCTTATTGCTAGAGAGTAACAGTATATGTGCTATTAACAAAAAACAGGAGGATAGCATGAACTTTGACACACATTCTTCAACTACAACTCTACAAGTTTTATAATTCAATCATAAAATGTAATGTAGCTACAAAGCCTTCTTGAATTTAAAGAAACCAAACAATACCTGGAGTTGAAAGTAATTAGTTTGACCTTAAATATTAAATTGTACTATCTTGAACGTACAGTGGGCATACTAATAACTTGCAAGCCACTTTAACAAAAAGACAAGAAGAATGTAGCTTCTTTTATACAGAACCTCAGGAAATTACCAATTAGTAACAATAGATGTCACATATTAAGCCAAGCCTAAACCCTTTGACCTGATGTTCTAATAGACAAAGACTTTCTAATCCATTGTGTCAAAACATGTGCGTCTTGAATGCAAAAATGATATCTGTAGAACTGCAAAGTTAGCACAAACAATACTCAAATCGAAGTACTGGTCACACAAATAATTAATGCATACATCAAAGTTTTCTTCAAATTTCAACTCAGATACTCAAATTGAACTACTTGTCACAAAGATCAACGCATACATCGAAACTCACGGTAAATCCTTCGAATTATTAACTTCGATTCCCATATCGAAACGAACTCATCTAAACCTTAAGTCTAAGTATACCACATCAACAACTTACCCCTGATTCTAAACAAACCCATCACCAAAATCACTAACTCCTCAAAAGACCCAAAAGAACATACTACTAAATTTCCCAACATAACATCAAAGTCATTGACCAAACAGGGAAATCATCAATAAACGTCTCAAACTAATACTTCACTTCAGTTCCCAAATCAAAGTACCCATCACAAAGATTAACACATACATTAAAACTTACAATAAATTCTTCAATATTATACTTCAATTCTACAATTCAAATAAACCCATCTAAACCTTAAACCAAACCCATCGCAAAATCACTAATTCCTTGAAGAACCCAAAAAAGGTTATTAAATTAACTTTAATATCATAATCACAACCAATTACATTGAAGTTTGTAGTAAATTCTTTAAATTCTTACTTCATTTCATAAATTTAAATCAAACCCATCAACAAAATTACCGATTTCTACCCACAAAACCATAAAAGTTACTACTAAATTTCTAAACTTTAACAATCAAAGAAATAGAAAGGACAATCAGACATCAAGATATTTATAAATTCTTCAACTTTTTACTTCATTTCCATACTTGAAAAGAACGCATCTAAACCTTTTAATCAAACCCATCACTAAAATCAATAATTCCTTACAAAACCCATCACCAAAAGAACATACTTCAGTTCCATATAATTCAAACAAACCCATCACCAAGATTAGTAATTCATAAATCTCCAACTTTTTACTTCAGTTCCATATAATTCAAATAAACCCCAAAATCATTAAATCGTAACAAAACCCCAAAAAAGCTATCAAATCAACAAACTTTAACAATCAGTCAAATATAAAGATCATTAAATTATAATTGTGCAACTTTTTACTTCATTTCCATAATTCAAATGAACCAATCTAAACCCCAAAATCATTAACAAAAAGGTAAAGATGAAAATGAAAAAGAAAAAAAAAACATACCAGCGCAAGTTTTCTCTTTCATAAGCTTATAGATTAAAACAGAGATACCAAGAGAATGAACAGCTTCAGCAGCAACGAAAAGATTATCATGATCATGAACAATGGCACGAAGTAAAACCAAAGCTAACATACCACTCACTACTGCTAAAAAAGCTTTCACTTTTGGTGGTTGACGACGAACCCATGATGTTATAATATTCACTGTTCTCTTTGGTGGTCTCATATTTTTTTGATGCTGGCTGCTGATTTGGGGGAGGATTTTAACAAGATCTGTGTTATTTGTTGGAGGAGCGTGTGGTGAGGGGGTGTTTGTTTCGGCTTATATGTGGGCTTACGAGAGCTTATTTGATTTCGACTTATATAATACATGACGAGTACCGAAAATTCTGGCAGCAGATAATTAACTGATAACGTATAGCAGGCATACCAAGCCTTCGGGCTTGGGGCACACTATCACTTGGGCTTCTCGGCCCAACTTAGCAGTCATGGGCCAAAACTAAACATAATCCTGCATTGGTCACGGCCCGAACACAGCAAAACGGACGCGGACCTAACTATAGGATACTTCCGTCCACGGAAAGCACACGCGTCCGTACACACGGTTATTACGGAACCTTGCCCGACAAGGGACCCACTCTGGCCACTAACTAAAAAAACGAAATATTAGGAAACCTAATATTTCGTTCGCTTATAAAAAGGGGTCTTCCGACACAATAAACAATAGGATTTTGTTAGGATTAATGTTTTCTTAACTTAGTACCGACAGTACAATAGTTAGTACTGTCAGTTATACTTAGTACCGACAGTACAAAGTATTAAGTACTGTTAGATAGTTAGTACCGTTAGTAGAAAGTTAGTTAGTACCGTTGAGAAGATATTTAAAATATATTTATGAGATATTATATAAAAAGATATGTAAGCCTTTTAGGGTTATCCTTGATATATAAAAGGAACCCTAGGTATAGTTAGAAAAAAAAGTCAGATATACACAAGCTTAGCAAATCATATACAATATCATAGTTAGCAATCTGTAATCCTCAAGAACACTTTAACAAAGTTGTTATTCAGTTGTTCATTGTTCTTCTTAGTACCTGTGTTAAGATTCCGCATTAACATATTGTATTCATAGTCATTGTTTCTACATAGTCATTTGTATTTATACATCTTGGCTATCATCCTTTATAGGCTGCAAAGATCCATTCAGTTTTACAAGGACCTTCAAGTGGTATCAGAGCCTTTGAGAAACTTTGAATAAGAAGAACAGATAAAACCAGTTATTCATCTCCAACCAACAAAACTAAACATGTCTGGAACACAAGATGAAAATCTACCACCACCACCTCCACAACCAACACAACAACAAACACCAACACAAACTCCTCATACAGTATCAACCATCAAGCTCCCTATTCTCAAAAAGGGAGGATATGTTATATGGGCTATGAAGATAGAACCATATTTGGCTCTTACAGACGATCCAATTTGGGAGGTTATCCAAAATGGTGATGGTCTCTGTATCAGTTAACAACTGATACAAAACAGAAAAATTAAAATTTGCCTCTAAACAGCAGAAGAAAATAGTGGCCAGAGATAGAGAAAGAAAAAGCTAGGGTCCACCTTGCTAATGGCCATACCAGAGTTCATTAGCTAATATTCCATAAGATGACTGATGACAAAAGAAATGTGGAATGCCATTTAATCAGATTTTTGATGGAAATGATGAATCAAAAAGATGCTGAGTACATCTTGAAGCAACAGTTTGAAGGATTATTTGTATCCAAACAGATGGAATTCCTAAGGTATGAGAGGATTCAAAGTCTTCTCAGTTTAGTTAGGGATCCATGGAGCAGGTTGTAATATATGAAGATGCAAATCAATAATTTCTTAGTTCTCGTCCTTCTGCCTTGGTTACAAGTTTTCCTTTATTTTGAGGAACGAACCAGGAATTGGACTGTCTCGGATTTTGATGACATGTAAACAATCTAAGAGTCTTTGATATATGATGTAAAAGGTCTAATGCATCATCTTCCAACTTGCAAAATGTTAGCAGTTATTTTTTGAAACGTGCAGTACTTATGTTGTTTGTACCGCTTATGGTGTTTGAACTTCTTCTGGTCATAATTCAAAGCGTGATCAACATCGTCAAATTCTTTGCTTGCCAAGTAATCAAGTTGTTCTCTAACAAAGGGATCATGAGGACTGTAGACCAGGTTGATGGAATATGACCTTGAAGATATGGACTTAAATGCAAGTGCCAATGGTTCTCCATGAGAATAAAGAAGTTCTACAAGAAGACTTGGTAGAAGCTACAGTTTTATGCACAAAAGGAACCTGTTGGTTTTGATAAAACCAAAGTAGAATGCTACAACTGCCACAAAACAGGGCATTTTGCAAGAGAGTGTAGAACAAAGGAAGATAACAGGAGAAGAGATGGATGGAATCCTGGAAATAAAGATGGGAGCAGAACTGGAAAGAAAGAAGAGTCTAAAGCAATGGTGACAGTTGATGGAGAAAGTGTTGTTTTGGGAAAAACTCATTAAGTAAAATAATGAATAATTATGCTTTCATGGCTAGCAAACGCTCAGGATCAAAACACACAGGTAGCTTCCTTTTCATTGAGTGTTATACAAGAGTCTTATGCTAACCTTAAAAGACTATATGATGCTCAGAGAGAGGAACTTAGTGATGCTAGCGTAGAAATAAAGGCTTACACTCAAGGTCTTAAGAAAGTTGAAGCACAGTTAGTTGCCCATCAACAAGGTCAACTTTGGTATGAACAAAAAATCAAATTTATGAAAATAGATTTAGATGATAAAACAGATGTTCTAACATACCATAAGAAATTGTTGGCGAAGCTCAAATAAAGAAAAGTTCGATTTAGAAGTTAATTGTTAGACAAATGGAATCATTTCTTCAAATAATCTTGGTAAAATAGTAAATTTTCATATGAGTGCAGGGGTTAATTTTGGGCTTGGGTATTGGTGATTTTAGATACTGTGGGGATTTTGAGTTATGAAATATGAAGTTTGCAAAGTGTCTTTGAGGGCAATGAAAGTGTATTTTTTAAATTACCTTTGCTTTAAAGGCTTGGTATAACATGTGATTGAAGCAATTCCCAAACCCATGACAGGGAATTATCTGCCTCTGGACATGTTATTGAAAATCGATGACTCACATATCTTTTCTAGGGTCCAGAAAATGGACTCTACTAAGTGAAATTGCTATCCCTCAAAAACTAAACTTGATACCAGTGACTCAAACATTAGTACAGAACCTTCTGAAATTTGTGTTTGAACCAGTTGTCAATCATTTCAAATGTAGCTGTTCTACATAAGGTTTGGTCTGTGGATCCTTTCATGATGAGTAATGAATCAGTTAGTGATGATGAGTATGTGTTGGTGCAAACTAAAGGTACTGATACACCTTGTTTTGCTAAATGCAAGTAATTTACACCTAGGAATTTGTTAAGAATAAGTCTACACATAGTCAAAAAAACCTTAAGTTAAGCCACAAAGAGTTGGGGAATGGGTTTTACTCGTAAGAGCAGGTTTTGTTTTTGAAGTTTTAGTCTTTTAATATGAGATTGTGATTTATCATGTAAAATTGGCTATAAAAGTTGAACCAAAAAACTAAATTTGTCTAAGGGTAATGGTAAAAGGGAGAGGAAAAAAAACATGGAACATTGTTCATTGGGGTAAATAAAACAAAAATTCAATTGGTACCTTTTGTAGTACAATCAAGATACTGGTAACTTTCCTGTTAATAAGCTAAAGTAGCAAGTTCTAAATCTTTAGTTCTGCTAGACAAAATGTTAACCGACAGTCAGAGTACAAACAGAAGATGCTCTGAATGTTAATCCTGATAACCCCATTGTGATGGTATTAGACCAGCAAATGTTTTATCACAATAACTCATTCACATCATCAAGACTTTCAAAAGAAACAACAGTACTAAAAACAAATTTTTCAAACACCAAAATGTTTTATACTGCTAAGGTAATAGAAGTTAGTACTGTTGGGAAATATGGGACACTGCTGTTTAACGTCCTCGAAGGTTGTAAATGGAGAACACTTGGAACATCAGTAATTTCTCTCAATACATTGGTGATCTAGCCTTAGAAATTATTCAACTTTCAAAGATCACTAGGCAGGACTTATAGCCCAACTATTCGATTGGGTCCCTAAGAGTGTCTTATCTCTTTCTTTTACATGTGCAGGATAATCCATCATTGATCTCTGAAGAATTAAGGATTATTGATAGTGGTGTTCCAAGCACATGAAAGGGTAAAGGCTTACCTGCTGATTTCAAGACTTTATTGTGGGCTGTTGCCTTTGGAGGTAGTTAAGGCTATATTATGGTAAAGGGAAAAATAAAAACTTGTAGGTTTGTTTATTGAGGATGTAAGCTTTATGAAAGAAATTCAGGCCTTTCAATATCTTTTCTGTTATTCACAAATTGTGGGGGGGGGGGGGGAGTGGGGGACAAAACAAGACAAGCGTTCTGTTTACTGACTCTGATATGTCTTGTTTTGTCTCTGATTTTAAGTTACATGATGAAAACAAATATTACTTAAAGTCCACAGAAAAAACATTATGTACAGTTTCAATTTTAAGACATTGGTTTTTAGGAGCGTTTGGCTTGTTTAATTGCAAAGGCTACAAACTGAGGAATCTAACTTATGGCATAGGAGTTGGGTAATGTTATTTCAAAAAACCTAAAAAAGACTTGTGAAGGGATAACCTTGTCAGAGGTTTACCTTCATAGCTTTTCTTATGTCCTCAATTGTGTTGCGTGTTCAGAAAGGATAGAAACACAAAGCTTCTTGTAAGGCCAAGGTAGTTAGCTCTTTTAGTCACACCTCTACAACTGCTTCATATGACTTGTTTGACATACATCTTCAGAAGCATAAACCATAAGACTATTGTTTGGTTTTCATGATTGATTTTTAGCAGAATTTAGTTGGACTTTTTTTTTGGAAATAAGGATGAAAACAAGTGCAATCCTTAAAGAATTATAAGACAAATAGAGAACCTATTGAATCAATAAAGGTTAAAACTATTAGATGTGATAATGGGAACATGATTTATAAAACAGAGATTGTTATTGAATTTGTGGATTAAAAGGGATCAAAAGGGATTACAGCAATCGCCTGATACTCCTCAACAAAATGGAGTTGCTGAGGAGAATTAACAGAGACCCCTTATTGAGGCAAGCAGGACCATGCTTGCAGATTTCATTTTACCTAAACATTTTTGGGCTGGAAGCAGTTAGTACTGCTTGCCTATGTTCTAAACAGGTATTAGTGAACCAGCCTTCTAATAAGACACCTATGAACTTTTTAATGGATAAGGACACCAATTTAGTTATTAGACCTTTTGGGTGCCATGGGTCCATCTTGACTCATAGACCACTTAGGCAAGTTGCTGGAAATATTGATTTGGATTTTTGTTGGTTATTCTATATTAAGCAAGCTTTTTAGTAGTATACAAATTAGTTACCAAAAAGTTGAGAAAACTGACTTAAACTTTTAGAGAACAAACCCATTGTTGCAGGGAATTGGACCAAATTGGTTTATTTGACATTGATTATTTGGTCTGATTCTATGTACTTCATTCTGTTAGATCAGGAGTATCAAAGCTAACCTTCATGCAGGTTCAACAAGAATCTAACCAAAAATACAGGCACAAAAGACAAAATTGTTGTTGGGATTCTGAAAAGAAGCTTGAACTGATCAAGGTCTGTTTTGAACTGCCAATTATGGAATTCCTATTCTCTCACAAACTCATTGCTTCAAAATCAGATATAGTGAGGATGTCCAAGAGAGGAAGAACATAGTCCTATTCTGGATGATCTTAGCAAGACTTCAACGGCAGAAATGGATAGCTAATGAGGAAGCTGAAGGCTCTAAGGAAGAATTTGAACAAGAAAAACTTTATAATGAGACTTGGGTACTAAGGCAGAAGCTGCCTAAGTCTAGCAGTACCTAATCATTTTTGTTCTGTTAGGCTCAGCTGCTAAAGACAGCGGTACTAACCTTGTTATACGAGCGGTACTTATCCAGTGAGTACTGGCCAGTCCTAAGTGGGGATATTCTTTCTGACACAAACCAATACCCTAGAGATGACTCTGAAATACTCAATTGGGATATTCATGGAAGTTTCTAGTGTTTGTTATCTTTTACACATTCATTTTATGATGATGAGGGTGCAGAGGCTGACTTCACAAATTTGAAACAATGGGATGTTAGTCCTGATTCTCACTCAAGAATTAATCCCTCTCATCCTTCAGCTCTTATTCTAGGAGATCCAACTTCAGCGTACAAACAAGAAGCAAAGTAAATAAAAGTTCTGTAAGCTCATGCTTTTGTTAGTTATGTTCAAAAGCAAAGGAGAAACAATCATAAGGACTTTAATCATTGTTTGTTGCTTGGTTTTATATATCACATGATACCCAATGATATTTCAAAAAGCTCTTGAAGATGAAAGTGGGTTGATGCTATGCAAGAAGAATTGCTTGAAGTTTGAGATCAAAATGTTGGAATCTTGTAGACTTACCTTTGAGAAAAAGGCTATCGGTACAAAGTGGGTGTACCGAAATAAGAAGGATGAAAGAGGAGTGGTTGTCAGGAACAAAGCTAGATTAGTTGCTCAGGGACACAGGCAAGAGGAAGGAATAGACTATGATGAAGTTTTTGCTCCTGTGGCTAGATTGAAAGCCATAAGGATCTTTTTAGCATTTGCCTATTATTCGGGCTTTTAGTCTATCAGATGGATGTGCAAAAGTGTCTTTCTCTATGGCATATTTGGATGAGAGGTATTAGTGTCTCAACCACCAGGTTTCCTAGATCCTAAGTATCCTGAGAAAGTCTACAAAGTGGTTAAAGCTCTGTATGGGTTACATCAAGCTCCCAGAGCATGGTATGCTACTTTATCTACTTTCTTATTGAAGAATGGATACAGAAGAGGGACAATTGACAAAAATATCTTCATAATGATGGACAAAAATGATATCATTTTTAGTTCAAGTATATCGTGGATGAGATCATCTTTGGTTCTACAAGATGTCCTTGGTTGTGAGGAGTTTGTAGCATTGTTGAAGAGTAGATTTCAGATGAGTGTTCAATGGGAGAGCTCCTTTCTTTCTTGGCCTACATGTCAAACAGAAACCAGTTGTATATTTATTAGCCAGGATAAGTATGTTGCTGAAATCCTGAAGAAGTTTGACTTTGCAAGTGTTAAGACTGCCAGTACACCAATTGAGACTCAGAAGCCTTTAGTCAAAGATGAGGAAGCCAGTGATGTTGATGTCCATCTCTATAGGTCAATGATTGGCTCCTTAATGTATGTGACTGCTTATATGGCCTGACTTTTGTTTGCATGTCTGGTGCTTGTTCTAGTCTTCAAGACACTCCTAAGACCTCTCATTTTAGAGATGTCAAAGAATTTTTAGGTAACTAAAGGGCAAACCCATTACGGGGACTTTGGTATTCCTAGAGAGTCATTTCATTTGGACTTGGTCTCCTACTCAGATAAGTGATTATGTGGTGCAATTCTTGAAGGAAAATCTACTACAGGAGGTTGTCAATTTCTTGGCAGGAGACTCATTACTTGGCAATGCAAAAAGCAAACCATTGTGGCCACTTCTACAACAGAAGCTGAATATGTTGCTGCTGCAAGTTGCTGTGGGCAAGTTTTATGGATTCAAAATCAAATGTTCGTCTTTGGCGTTCAACTTCATGAACACTAAGAACTACATTGATAATTGAAATGCACCATTTGCATTGTAAGAATCCAAGTATATCATTCGAAGACAAAGCATATTGCTACTAGGCACCACTTCATACGAGATGTTATGAGAGAAAATAATACGAGTGCTTTAAAATACACACTAATGGACAATGTAGCTTGATCTACTAACCAAGGCAATTTGATGGTAGCAGATTTCAGTTTCTTGGTTGTTTCAATTGGGATGATAAATCACTATGCTACATTTGGTTAAAGGAAGCAAATATGAATGGGTCATATGTGGATGAAGAGGTAAAAACAATGACATGGCAATCATACATTGGTCAGACAACCCCCAAAACACACACACATAACTAGTTATGAGCACTACTCAACGTGAACTAAGTTCAAGAGTAAGAAGATTGCTCAAGTTGTTCGTACTAGAATTCAGGGTAAGAATTCTCTTGTAAAGCATTTTGAAGACATGAGATTATGTAGACCATTCAAAGAGTATTTGCAGGTGTGGTTCAACCCACCAAGAGACGTGTCTATGTCATGTTTGACAACAAAGGGGATGCGTACCATTGGACCGGTGTGTACCAGGTAAAAATGGTTAGTATGTGTTGATGGTGAGGGGAGGTTAGTTCAGCCACCTGAATAGTGAGTCATGGTTAGATGGGTCAGGTGGTGGAGTCTACACATTTTTTTCTTCTTTAATGTTGTATGGATACATGTTAACTAAAAGTAATGCTTGTCAACGCTTTAAGAAGATTTAGAGAGTCACTAAGAAGAGTTACTGATGTTGATTGAGGCATTTCTGATACTTTCATTGTTTCTTTATTTGTGTGGACAAGTGCTTGTACCGATATGGCAAGTTAGTAACGCTGTACCGCCTAAAGAAGGACATTGGAGAAAAATACCGCCATGGGTACAGAGTGTATAATTGGATCGTTTTCTTTAAAATTTGGTCTTCATAACCTATAAGAATCCATTCTCAATTGCACGCTTACTCATGCAATTTCTCTAACTAACTTTCTTCATTACTAAGCCCTAATCTCTCTTACCGACGGTCTACTATTCTTCTAAGCAACAATGGTGCTCTTGAGTCCGTCTAAGCAAACTATGATCGCATACTTGGAAAGACTGAAGGGATTGTTGGTTCTTCTTGAAAGTCATTGAAATTTTTTTTTTTTTTTTTCTTTGGAGATGTCATATTTCTCATGCGCCACTGTATGTCTGTTGTTTCGACCACATTAGTTGGAACAGTTTTGGGACGTTCTGCTAAGTCAACAATCAACAATGTTAGGCACATAACTACCAATGTAGCTGGCTATGTTGGGTAAATCTCTGATGGTACTCTATTCGATACTGATCTTATTTTTGATGATGCTGTGGGTATTAGAATCATTACCAAATCAAGTTTCCCTTTTTTAAAATAAAAAAATTAATTTTGCTATTCTGCTTATGGGATATGAAGGGGATTTAAGCGTGTTTACATTTTATAAAGCTTTGCTTTTCCCCTCAATGGATGGTTTTTATTTCACCACAATTATCATTATTTAAGTTCCAAAAGTACCTCTTGGGTTCAAGTTCTACATATATTTGCCACTGCTGTAATATTGATTTACATCTAATCAAAAGGTATAATTTTTCCAAATTAATTTTTGAGGTTATGTTTAGTCATTCTAGAGGCAAAGAGAAGTTTGTATGTATCCTCAATTTTATTTCAATAATTTTTGGTAGACAATTAGCTATATTTATCTGTACCTTTAGTTCACTTTCCTGTAAATAGTTTAACTAGGTAAAGTTTTTTCTTTTATGTTTAAGAAGAAGGGATTTCTTTTTTTCAGGCAAAGTGACACCTTTGTTTGATACTATGTTGGTCATCACAACAAGGATGAGGGTGCTTCCTCAAAAGACTATATGTACAATCCATCACCCTCTTCCTGCTCCCACTGGTGAAATTCCCAAATGGTCACTGCTGACTCTATTCTGCTCAACCAAGTTGGTACCTTTTAAGCTACACCATGAACTTCACCAACACCTTCCCCCCAGACCTTCATCCCATCTATTGTTTCCTGATTCAATCCCAGAACCTACTGGTGAAAATCTTGGAGATCATTATCCAATGATGCATACCTTTAAGGAATGAGGATGACATTGACTCTCCTAATTGTCTATGATTCTTGTAATCTCTTGTTCAAACAAGTTTCAGTATCAAGCCAAGGAATTAAAATCTTAAAGGCTAGATCACTAAGCTCAAGAAAGCAAGATAAACCTGTCATCAAACATCATAAAGTATATTGAAGTTAATCTCTTGCAACACAGATTCCAAAAGAAGAGCTTCTCCAAGAATACAAAGAGTGCACAAAAAAGTATGATCCAAACAAGGGAGGTAGAAAGCAATAGGAAAATCCGATGTTCAAAGAGATCTCTGTTTGAAGTATTGCCTTAAAGATAAAATTGATCCACATGGAAACAGAAAGGCTCAAAACTGAAGGGAGACAAGTGAAATGGTGGAAGAAGAGAAGGAGTTTGAGAGATAGACTTAGTAACTGAAGAGAAGTTAGTTCTGTCAAGGAAGGTGTTAGTACGACTTTGAAAAGGTGTACTGACAGACCAAAGATAGTACTGATGAATCCATAGGTTAGTACTGCATGACCAAGTTGAGGTACTGAGAATCAATGAGAGTACTGAAAAGATCTTTGGAAGGTACTGTAGAGCTAGAGAAGGTACTGAGACAAAGTTAGTACTGATGACAAATAGAATGTACTGGAAGATCAAATAAGGAGGAAAATTGCTCTAAAGCCTCTCAATCATCCCTCAAAACATCCACTCATACACCCACTTCTATGGACATTTGGTGTTGATGAACACAAATTTGGTACACTTTTTTCCTCCTCAACATGAGTAAAGCCAAAGCTGCTTCTAAAAAGAAAAAGAGAAAGTGTAGAGTTGAGGATGTTGAAAGAAAATTGATAGACCTAGGCCCTACTTCTAACAAGATCTCTTCTCACATTGATGCCTCTTCCATAAAATTGATCCTAAATGACAAAGGGACGAAGAAGATTGAAGAGAGGGAAGATTATGAAGTGAAGATGATGATATTCCTCAAGCTGTGAAGAAATTCAAACAGCTTGAAGAGTGATGAAGTATTGGCTAGGAAAATTCAAGAAGACTGGGAAGCAGAAGAAGAAAGAAACAAGATTGCTGAAGAACAAGCAACAAATTGAAGCTATCATTTAAAAAACTTTGATGATATTAATACAAGGGAATTGAGGCAGACAAAAAGTCTTGCTGAGAAGCTTCAAGAGCATGAATGAGAGCAGTTCACATAGAAAAAAGAGCTAAAGTTCCGTCACTGTTCAATTGATGCTCAGAGAAAATTTCTGCTCAACAAAGTTCGAGGCAATAAGAAAAAGGACCTAAACCATGAATCAATTAAGGATAATCTGATGATGACTTCTTTAATGCATGTGGGGATCTTCAAACATTCTGAGTTGAAGGAGTAAGAAGTTTGAAGACATACAAGCATGTATGACAAAGATAAATGGTCAGATGATGATTTCATTGCTATCGGGTTGTTGAAAGATGATAGATTGGTCACAAATTGAATAAGAAAGATCCCTAAAGGAGAAGGATCAAGCAGGGAATCTAAAGTTGAAGTCATGGAGAGGGATAAAGAGAAGAGGAACAAGAAAGAGAATGCAGGTACAAGGAATAAAGATGAAGTAAGAAAAAGAGAATTCAAAACAAGATTCTTCTCAAGATGACCCATCTGACATTGAAAAAGTGGAATGCATGAGCTGAGGAGGATTGTGCTTGAAAATAGCTCAGATGAGACAAGGATGTTAGACTATGAAATTCCTCAACCACCCTGACAAGAAGTATCCAATCATTGACTGAAGACTGAGAATCTTGGCTCTAAACCTAAGTTTGATGAATCTTAGATCAGAAGAGATATATTTGATGTGGTGACAAGATAAGTTATGGTCAAAAGAGTTCTTAAGCACATTGATGAGAGTGCTTTCGTGTTTGACAGAGAAAGACTTAGATGATGTATATAAACTTGTGGAATGGACAATATCATGTTAAGTTTCCGAAGGTTTTGATAAAGTTCTTTGGGGAGATTTGATGTTATGTTCAATCCTGATGAACAAGATGAGTTTTGGAACTCACAGCATGAATGGTAATTGTAGTCAGTTGTTGAAGCTGCTTGTTCCTCAGGGGTACTCTCTTTGTGTCTAATGAAGGATTAGTCGTTCACATGCTTATTGAGTAGATGTATCCTTTAAAAAGGAAATAGTGGTGCAAATGCTAAAGCTAAAATTGGAGTCTGAAGAAGAAAGTACTATGGCATTGGAATTGATACGATTTATCAAGAAGGTACTTGCTGATTTAGAATCTAAAGAAGAAGACTGATGAAAATGATAAGGGATTGAGGTTGGGCATACCACCACAACAACAAATGGTTATCAATTTCACCATGCCTAAAGGCATAGAATTGGCTTAGTCCACAAGCAAACGCATAGAGGTAATATGACTCTCAAATCCGTTTATCGGTTTACAATTTTCCAAAAATTGTAGGGTTCTCAACTCACCTGTTCTTGGTGAAGAGTTGGCTAGGGGTTTTCCAAGATCAATACAGTTCCTTGGTAAAGGACTACTCAAATCTGTTGATAGCTGATAGTTTGCTTATAAATCTATATGGTTTATCAATGCACACTGTTTCTACTTCAACGAATATCCTCAAAAATCGTTCACGTCTTCCCCGGCAACGGCGCCAAAATTTGATTCAGTTGAAAGCACTAGTCAAATTTATATATATATAGTATTAATCCCGTGAAAATTCTTTCCAAATTACTTCTCAAACAAGAGAAATAAAAGGATAAAATCTCACTAAAGAAAACACAATATGTATATTTTTAACCGGGAAGTATTTCTTCTCGGGTCGTTTCCCAACGAAGTCGTGAATTGAGATTCGTGAATAATTCGGATTCGAGTCAAGAATTGATAAAGGATTTTTGAATTTTGAATTACACTACAAATTTAATAGCACAAACTAAAAACAATTAACTAGCACGAAATTTTAATACACGAAAATTAAAAACGTGAGCTAAAACTGAAATTTAAAATCTAAGGCACTACTTTTAACAAATTTTATACCTAAAAATCACAAATTTAAAAAGAAAATTTTAGGAAAAAGAATTAGAATTTTTTAACTATTTTTGAATTTTTTATGAATTTTTAAAGAAAAATGAATTACTAAAAATAAACTTTTTCTAAAAAAAATAACACTAAAATTCTATTTTTATTTTTCAAAAATACTAGAATTAAAAAGAAAATTATTACAAAAAGAATTAGATTTTTCCAAACATTTTTCTATTTTCTATGATTTATTTAAGAAAAAGTAATTACCTAAAATCTATTTTAATTTCTAGAAAATACAAACTCAATTGGAAAAATAAAGAAAAATGGTTTTTATCTACTAAAAAGGTGCAGAAATCAAATGGAACAAAAATGCCTAAATTTTATAAACCAATTGAACCTTAATTTTGCCAATTAAAAACTAAAACCTAATTTTATTAAACAAAAATAAAAAATGTTAAAACTATTTTATTATTCTAAAAAGAACAGGGTAGAAAGTGTAAAGATTGAAAGTAAAGGGCAGGCGGGGTAACTAATAGAAATTTACACTCTAATGAAAACGGGCACCCTTTAACTATTGAAAAAGTACAAAATATACCCTACGATTTGGCTTATTTTTGGCTTATTTAAAAGTAAAATTCAGCAAAAACTTAAAACTACAAAGTTGGACTTGAGCTTATAGACTACAACTTTAACAAAAGCACTTTTGACTTTTATCCACTCAATAAGCTAGAAAATAAGCATCTAATTCTGTTCTACAGAAACTAAGCATTTGCTTTGGAAAATCTAACTTTTTCAAACTCTAACTTATTTCTTGCTTATTACTACATGAAAACAAGAACTAAAAGAAGCTATATGAAGCCTGTGATGTGTACTAAGTATATCTAACAAGAAATAAGCCACAAGTTAACAAGATTAACAAGAAATTAGCTATTAAAAAGTGAAAGTTCAAGCTATTGTCTATTATTAAGCTATTCCTAATAAGCTAAAAGACTCTTAACTAAATCTTAGAAACTAAAATTTAAGAAATAAGCTGTCCTATGAACTTTGAATAAACCTAGATATAAGGATTTTGAAAATGAAAACTAGAAAATAGAAATCAAAAGAAAATAAGCTAAAAATCTAAGGTACTGCTACTATACCACTTTTGCAGGTACAATTAAGCTAGACTAGAACTTAAAATTGAAACTTAAAAGATGACTTTTATTAAGCTAATAGAATACTAATTAGGTACTTAATACTAAGTTCTAACTTCTTGTTACAAGAACTAAAAATAAGCTAGTAAAGAGATGAGCAACAGCAGTATTAACTAAGTTAATACTGCTGTTTGCTGATGTACTTGGTAAGAACCTATGTGCAGGCCTAAACTCTAAACTTAGAACTCATAAACTAGCTAACTAAATGCTATTGAATCTATATTAACCAAACTTAACACTAGAATGCTAGTTAAACACTTAACTCTAAAACTACTTCTCACTAAAATTGCCCTGGTGCTGATACAAGCTTTTTAAGCTTTAACTTTTGAAAATCTCAAAACTAACTTGCAAAAACTTATTAAAACTTGTTAATATGACTTAACTCAACTAACTCATGTAAATTTACTAATTAAGTTTGACTTTAAAAGTCAATTACACCTAAATCCAAACACTCCTTAAGACTAACTGTCTAAACTAATTTTTATTTAAAATCTATTTTAAAGCTAAACTTCTAAATCCTTATATCTACTCAGTATAGAATTCACCTAATTAAGCTAATTGAGCTCTAGAAACTAAAGCTTATTAAGAGCAATAAGCTAGTTTATCAGCTAGACATTTATCACTTAGTTAAAAACATATTTAACTAAGAATAATTTTTAGCTAGAATAGGTAATGGAAAAGTGAAAATAGTCAAAACTAATTATCAGCTAAACATTCTTCAGTAAGAAATAAGCATTTCTAAATTCTCAATAAGCATTTAGGATAAGCTTCTAATACTAAACTGAGAATTAAAGAGTGAAACCTGAATTTAATGTAGACTCAGGCACTAGGCCACTCTTTCTGAGTGAATGGCCTTAAAATTCAATACCTAATTGGCACCTTGCCTCTAAAACCTGAGCTTTAAGCTCAATAAGCTAAATGTAGCTTATTCTTCATAATGCTTCCAAACTTGAATCAAATTGAATTTAACTGGACAACTTTGAACTACAATAAACAAATTCAGTTTATAGAAAGCTTTTAACAAGAATTGAACAACTTTTGAACAAAATAAGCTATATTGAGCTTATTACAAGCTTAATAGCTAAAAACATCTTAAAACTTGAAAACTTCAAAATGAAATCAACTCAAATAGCTTTATTGCTTAGAAATGAAGAGTACAAGTGAAGAAACAAATAGTACAACTGAATTTAAAAGTTTTAAAAGCTTAATTCGCGAAATGAACAGTAAACTTAAGCTAAAAAGGAAAAATTACAAAGTAAACTGAAAAATTAACTAACTATCTACTAACTAACTAAGAGCTTGTATTTATAGCTGAGAGTGATGAGAGGATGAGAAAAACTCAATTAATCCAAGCCCTTGATCTCTTTAAACTCGAATCTAAGCCGTTGATCTTGATTGATGATGTGTTCGAACCAATTAGATGTTGACACGTGTGCGAAATGATGTGGCAATGGGTTAATACGAGGTTGGATGAGGTGAGGAGGAACGGGGAAGGGATTTGTAGAAGTTAGGTTTGTTGCGTATTTTGGCGGGAGAATTTGTTAGAGAGTGGTTAGGGGGAAAGGTTTAGCCGCGCCCTTGTGTTTGAAAGTTTGGATGAATTGCATAAGTGGTCCTTGTGTTTCTAATTTCCACATTGTAGTATAAAATGACTTTGGAATTAACAACTTTGGCCCTTGTGGTTTCTATCTCCTTTTTCCTCTTTATAAACCAACTTTTATCTTTGTCATCTTTGGTCCTTGGACTTTTAAAACATCCCAAATGAGCCCTTAAACTTTGCACACTTGTCATTATTAATCCTTTGGCTTTAATTGGGTTTTTATTGACTTTCTTCTCTTGTTGTCGGGCTGATCCGGCTTTGATAACTTTTCATCAAATCTCTCTCTTGTACTTGTCTTTTCTGTTTCTTGTCGGTTTTGGCTTGTTTTTGCTCTTTTTGACTTTATTATCCTTTCCTGCACATTAAGACACAAAAGCACACATATTTCCTTCTTTTGGCATGTTTTCTTGGCTTTTATTGGCAAAATCCCGGGTATTTAATATATACAATTTAACATTTATCACGGATCAAAGCCTAGAAGCAATATAAAGAAAAATAGGATCCTGCCTGCTAAGACTGATAATAAGAAGAAAGTAAAAGACCACCCTAGGACAAATAAGTCAATATGGACAAAAGTGAATCAGGTTGATTCTAGCATTAGCTCTAATCGTGTTGTAATTAATTCGAATTCTGAATCTGTGTGCAAAACTTGTAACAAATGTTTAAACTCTGCAAGTCATGAAACGTGTGTTGTTAATATCTTGAACTCTGTGAATGCTACCCCCACTGCTAAAATTGTCTTGAATATAGGGAAGTAGATCTAGAAACCAAAAGGCAAACTGTCTAATAACAGTTCGAACAAGACCAAGCAGGTTTGGAAAGCAACGGGCAAACTATTTGCTAATGTTGGTTATCAATGGAGATCCACAGGAAAGAAAGTCGCCTTAGGAAAACTTAATTATGGTTATCAATGGAGACCCACGAGAAAGAAATTTGCCTTAGGCGAACTGTGCCCTTTAACTAAGCTTTATGTGCAATGTTCTATCATAACTGCTAACCACCAGGACCCCAACAAAAATTGGGGAACCAAAATTCCAAACTCTCCACACTCGACTGTTTTCAAATGCAGGTCGTACAGGTCATCCTTTGGTATCTGGACTCAGGCTGTTCAAAACATATGACGGGGAATCGTTCAAAGCTCAAGAACTTTGTGGAAAAAGTTCATCGAACAATCAGATTCGGGATATGATCACTTCGGAGCTTTCATGGGTTATGGAGTTATGTTATTGGTGACAGTTGTATCTTAAGGTATTACTAGTGGAGGGTCTTGGACACATCCTATTCTCTGTAGGGGCAATTTGTGATTCTGATCTTGAGTTGCTTCAGAAAAGCATTCTTGCTTTGTTCGTGATATATAATGGGTGCAGAATTACTTAAAGGTAGTCGCTATTAGCACAATTTGTACACGATATCGATGATGATATGATGAAAGTTTCTCACAAATATGCTTGTTGTCCAAGCTTCCAAGTCCAAATCATGTTTTAGTAGGCATCATTGTTTTAAACCACTTAAACTTCGGCACAATTAATGATCTTGCTCGAAAAGATTCTGGTTATAGGTTCTACAGATTGAAGTTGAAAAGATCTTCTTTGCCTCAGCTTGTCAACTTGGACAAGCAAGAAGTTCACCACAAACAAAAATCTAAAAACACAATATGGAAGTTCTTCATACCTCTTCACATGGATCTGTGTGGTCCAAGAATGAGAGTCTATAGTAGTAACTGGAAAAAAAATAACCATTCTTAATCCTCGTGGCATGACTTTTCAAGATTCACATGGGTAAAGTTTTTAAGATCAAAGGGTGCATGAAAACTCAAAGTTTGTCATCAAACTTCTAGCAAATATAGGTTGGTCTCAAACAAGAACCGTCAGATACATCCACACAGATAATGGAACGGAATTCGTCATACCATGTTATGTCTAATACTATGAAGGTGTAGGCATATTTCATCAAAAGTCTATACGAGAAACTCCTCAACAAAACGGCGTTGTCGAGAAGATGAAATCGTAATTGTGGAAGAGGCACGTACAATGCTGATATTCTCAAAAGCACGATGTTTTATGGGCAGAAGCTGTAGGCTATGCTTGTTACACCAGAAAGGAATCGATCCCTAATTCATACTAGTCACAACAAGTGTGCCCTTATGAGGCTTGTAACATCGATAAGAAGCCTGATCTTACATTTCTCCGCGTATTGGTGCTCTGTGCTATCTTTCAAATGCTAGCGAGATTAGGAAAGAATTTCAAGCCCAAACCTGGACATTGGGATTTTCGTTGGGTATGCTCCTAGCAGGAAGGGCTATAGAATCTACAACAAGAGAACTCGTCGATTAATGGAAACAATTCACGTCACATTCGATGAGATGCATCCGACAATGGCTCCTGTACACATGAGTTCAGGACCCGAGCCTATCATTATGACCCCTGGACAACTCGAATCAGGGCCTGCTCCACGAAATAAAGAGCTGAAGATGTTATTTCAACCAATGTTTGATGAATACGTTGAACAATCTCGAGTCAATGAACCAGTACCTTCTGCTACTGCAGTTAACGCTCAAGTTGTTCCACCTGGTACACCTTTGTCTACAACAATTGCTCAAGACGCACCATCAACAAGTGCTTCATCGTCAACATCAGATATGCATCATCCAGTCTGACATCAAGGTATTGCAGAAGAACCCACTCTCGAAGACTCCCCAATCACTCACGATGCTCTACATCCTTCATTTAACCTTGTAAATGGAGAACCTAGTTTGACACAGTCATCATCTGGGAATCTTAATTCAGCGGAACCCAACCAAGTTGCTCAACCACCAGATCATCTCAGAAGATAGACCAAGGATCACCCTCTTGATAATATCGTAGGCAATCCCTCTCGTCCTGTATCTACCAGAAAACAGTTTGCATCCGATGCTTTGTGGTGCTGTTTCCATACTGAACTATCCAAAATCGAACCCAAGAACTTCAAAATAGCCGTGATAGAAGACTGCTGGTTTCAAGCCATGCAAGATGAAATTCACGAATTTGATCTACTAGAAGTATGGGAATTAGTACCTCGCCCAATCTATGTTATGGTTATTGCTCTCAAGTGGATCTACAAAGTGAAGCTTGATGAATATGGTGATGTACGAAAAACAAAGCTCGAGTAGTTGCAAAGTTGCAAAGGGATATCGTCAGGAGGAAGGTATTGATTTTGAAGAATCGTTTGCTCCAGTTGCACGAATAGAGGCCATCAGAATCTTCATTGCCAATGCCACAACCAAGAATATGATCATCTATCAGATGGATGTCAAAACTGCTTTTCTGAATGGTGATCTTCAAGAAGAAGTCTTTGTCAGTCAGCCTGAAGGATTTGAAGACCAGGATAATCCTACTCACGTCTATCGTCTGAAGAAGGCTCTTTATGGGCTAAAGCAGGCACCGAGGGCGTGGTATGACACACTCAAAGTTCCTGTTGGCCAACAATTTCTTCAAGGGTGCCGTGGATCCAACGTTATTCTTACGCAAATTAGGCAAACATATTCTACTTGTTCAAATATACGTAGATGACATCATTTTTGCCTCAATGGATCATAATGCGTGTCACATATTTTCAAAAGAAATGAGCTCCAAATTTCAGATGTCAATGATGGGTCAAATGTCATTTTTCTTAGGACTACAAGTTTCTTAAAGTCCTAGAGGCATCTTTATTAACCAAGCATAATATGCTCTCGAAACCTTAAAGAAATATAGAATGGATCTCTCTGACCCTGTCGATACACCAATAGTGGATCAATTGAAACTGGACGAGGATCTCATAGGGATTCCAGTTGACCAAAATCGATTTAGAGGAATGGTTGGCTCCCTAATGTACCTTACAGCCAGTCGACCAGACCTTGTATTTGCTATATGCATGTGTGCTAGATATCAGGCTAAGCCTACCAAAAAGCACTTTAAAGCTATCAAACGTGTCTTTTAGTACTTGAAAGGAACCATTAACATGGGTCTTTGGTATCCGAAAGACAACGCCATGTCACTAACAGCTTATGCAGATACGGATCATGCGGGATGTCAAGATTTAAGAAGAAGTACGTCAGGAAGTGCTCAGTTTCTTGGAGATAGATTGGTTAGCTGGTCATCAAAGAAGCAAAGAAGCACTGCAATATATACAACAGAGGCTGAATAAATTGCCATGTCTGGATGTTGTGCTCAAATCCTTTGGATGCGATCACAGCACAAAGACTACGGATTTGACTTCAATAAAATTCCTCTGTACTGTGATAACAAAAGTGCAATTACTCTTTACTGTAACAATGTCCAGCACTCTCGATCAAAGCATTTCATCCGAGAGCAAGTGGAAAATAGAGTGGTCGAACTCTACTTTGTGGAAACGAACTATCAACTTGCGGACATTCTCACAAAAGCATTACCAAGAGAACGGTTCGAATTTCTTCTTCCACGCCTGGGCATGAAGAGTTTGACCCCTGAAACTCTCAGACGCCTTCAAGAAGGAGAAGATGAGTAAACAAAGTGCCTTCGTGTATCCTTTTTCCATATGTTATAAAAAAGAGCTTAGTAAATATTTTAAGTCATTTGGAATTACTAAATGGTTTGCAATTACTTCAGATTGCAACCTGTGTCACTATCGGGGCTTGGATTACTTAAAATCCATACATTATGGGTGTGCGCGTAAATTTTACAATTTCAATCAACGACTACAGCTCTTTCAATAGAAATCGGGTCGTTGTTTGAGGGGGAGAGTGAATTTGAGAATTTTCCTCATCACACTGGTTTCTATTAGAAGTGATTGGGAGGATCTTCCATGGCTGTTTAGGAGTGTTGAAAAATTGGTCTCTAAATGAACCACCTAAGTTAAAATCTGTTAAGATAATGTTTTTGTATTCTAATAGGTTAGTGTTTGAAGGGGAGTTAATTAATTTTAACTCAAAGGGCCAAAAATGTCTATGGTTATAATGCTTAGGGACTTTAATGCAAATTGCTACATGTCTCCTAGTTTTTAATCAATAGGGACTAAATCTGCCAAGACTCAAACTTTGGACAACCTTAGGATTGCTTAAACATGAAAATAAAAGAAGATAGAAACCACAGGGACTGAATCTGCCAATTTCAAAAGTTATAGTATAAAAGGAGGCGGCGGGTTGCCCTTGGTCAAACTTTCAAAATCTGGTCAAACAAAAAACATACACAATTTCGTACGCAACTCGCCGCCAAGGTTTTTTTTCCAATCTTTGATTTCAAGCGTTTTTCTTGCAAAGGTAATCATCTAATCGTGTTCTATGCATGTTAACGTATATATAGATTCAAGGAATCGAATTTAAACACATTAAAATGAGCAGAATAGTTAGATTTCAAGTTTAGGGTTCGAAAATTAAAAGTTGTTTGAAAACTGAAATTGATTGAGGGGAAAGGTGCGGAATAGGAATGTGATCACTATGATACATTGGTTTATCCATTTGGCAAACATCTGTGTGCTCTATGCTTAATCTTGACATCATTTTTGATCAAAATGTCTTCAAGTGGTTGGTTAGGTGTATTAGTTACTGGGATATGCTTATTAGGATTTAATCATGTAGTTGTAATGTTTATTTGAGATCATTAACTGATTGAATGCGTTATATAAGTTGTTCTTGGCGGCGGCTTGACTTTTAAAAAGGTCATAAGTTGTTTGTTTGTTGATAAGAAAGGCGTTAGTGTGTATCTAATGCATATGATAGCTTAGGATTGGGTTAGGATGTGTTAAGGATTGCCAAAGTGAATGAAATCTGATTTTTGTTTAAGTGATTCTAAACGGCGGGTTGCCTGTTTTGCTAGGTGGCGAGTTGTTTATTTTATTATTATTTTAATGTTTTCAGGGAAACCGCCTCTCAACGGCGGTTTAGTTGAATTTATTATATTTAAATAAAATATCCATCCCGCTGTTTCGCTTCTTATTTAAGTGTGGTGGGTTGCTTCACGGCGGGTGGTTACACGGCGGGTTGTTGTATATTTTTTTATTTTATTTTATTTGTACAGGTAAACCGCTGCCTCGTGGCGGTTTGGTGAATTGTTTTAATAATATTAAAATACGCCAACCGCCATTTCAAAATTTTCAAATATGGCGGCGGTTTGGTCAATATTATTTTAATAATCATGGCGGGTTGGTGCCTTTCCTCGCGACGGTTTGCTCAATCCACCTCACGGCGGGTTGCCATTCTGCTTCACGGCGGTTTGGGCTAATTTTCATTAATTTGGCCCATTAAGCCTGATAATCTTTAAAGGCCCTCTCCAATGACCCAATTACATATCTATTACCTTTCTGAGTTTAGATAACATGTGATAGTATTTGTTGACCAATCTACCTTAATCAGTCGAGGCATGTCATGTCAATGTCAACCTTCCTCTCTAACATCGTTTCTCTGCCATGC
>BQNB010000550.1:94445-129977 GCA_026074375.1 Tanacetum coccineum | reverse complement strand
AAACAAGCGCTTCGTGGGAGGCACCCCATGCTTATCCATAGTTATATTATGTAGTAATGAATAAGTGTTTTTTGTTGTGAAAAGGTGTGCCTCTTTCCTTTCTCGTTTGCTTGTGTTTTTGTGATTGTCCAGGATTTTCCTGGATTTTTGAAGCCTCTCATGCTCGCGGTTTTGTCCTTCGATCACTCGAGCTTCAAATCCTCAGCTTCATTTTGGGAAATCTAATATCCAAATCTTATCGACTAACGTCTATCTTTAAGCATACTTAATAAATGGCTTATGATTTACATAGAGACCCTTCTTAAAACATTGAGGACAATGTTTAATTCTAGTAGGGGGGGATCTATCGATTTGATTGTGCCTGCAGTCGTTGTTTTCACGTAATCCTGTTTTTACCACCAAAATTTCAAAAAAAATGAAAAAATTTAAAAATTTTCAAAAATAAAATAAGTGTTTTGTCACAATTTTGACTTTCCTGCTGGGTAGAATGAGAATAAATTTTGACTTGATCGAGCGTGTTGAGCTCTAGCTTGTTCTTTAACGTTTAGGCTAAGCATTCGCGGAAATTCGCGAAGAACGAAAAATGATAGTGTTAAGTATGAGTGGATGCTAAACAAGGATTAGTTGGAAATCTTAAAAGCTAATGTATGTAATTTGTGGCTTTTTCTCCCATAAGCTCCTAACCGAATTAATAATACGTGCTGTTTTTGGCGATTAAACTTAAATCAACAATTTTTATGTAGTTAATAGCAACAATTTTAGTCTTAGTTCAAACTTATACTTAAATTTTTCAAAAAGAAGTCTTCTCTATATATTAAAAAAAATGAAAAATGAAAAATATAATAAATATAAACTGTGGGCTGATAAAAGTTTGTTGTATCTTTCTGGCTCACAACCGATGTTGCAGCCTTCTAAAGAAAGCCCATAGTAAAAATAAAAATCCGAGACTGATAAAAGTTTGCTGCATCTTGCCGGCTCACAACCGATGTTGCAGCCTTCTAAAAGGTCGAGGGTTACAATTGCATAAATGTTGTGTTTAATATTAAGTGTTAATTAATAAATAGATCTCTTTTTGTTAAATTTAAATATGCTTTTGAACTTTGACTATTTCATTTTAAGTTTTTAAATAAGCTGTGTGTATACAGAAAGCCTAAGAGTTTTTGAAACCTAAGGTCCGTGAGTCCCGATACTAGTCTCTGTGGGGTGTCAAAAGCCTGGTCACTTAGCCGCAAGGTTGGGATGTGCCAAGACGAAAGTCGCTACATGGGATGATCTCGCCTTCAAACTCATTATTCTCGGATGGAAAATGAAGCATAGAATTTTGCAAAACGTTGATCCATGGTTGAAATTCAAAATGGCACATTCACCAAAGATATAATAATTGTCAGGAGTAAAAAGTTCACAAGTTGCAAATATGAGTAGTGTTAGCATCTTAACTGATATTTAGCGGTGATTTTGTTTAAGCTTGGTTTGGAACGAGTGAAAAGTCAGGGACGATGAATTTATCTTTTTTGGGGCATTTTCGGATCGAAATGCATCTTGTTCTATGATTCCTAACGGTTATGAAAATAACAAAAGTCAAATATGTTAGTTAGTTGCTAAAAAAAATGAGAAAAACAAAAATATTAGTGGTAATAAGTGTATATCTTTAAAAACGGAAAAAATGGGGCTTCTCTAACCTTTTGATTCTTTAATTAACCTCGATGAACTCTTAGCTACTTTTCGAGGTAATTAGTTGAGGGGGATCGAGATTCTTAGTTTTTTTAGTGCTTACTTATAGCATTGCGTGAGGACACGGCAATATCTTAGTATAGGGGATTTTGGTATGCGTTTAATTACACATACCTTTGACCACTAAAATCGGACTTAAATGACTAAAAACGTACAAAAAATACATTGTATTTGTATGTTTTGCATTTGTATTATGCAGGTAACGGATATCTAAGAAAAGGACAAAAATCAAAGCCAAAACGACAAAACCGAGCACGAGAACGGAAAGACCGTGAGAAGTCAAAAAGTCAAAGTCAAAGTCAACAAAAGTCAAAAAGTCAAAGTCAACCCCGGGATGAGGCATTGGAAAGAGCATCAAAAACCAAACCCGAAAACCTAAATTGCCAAAAGTGGGCCCACCCGAACCTACCTAGTAGGCCCGGGTCAACCCACTTATATCTTTATAAGCCTTAAGCCTTCAAAAAGGCCCAAGTCCTTTTAAAACCATACCCGGCCCAACAACTAGCCCACCATCACCCTTTATACTCTCGTTATCCCTTACCCCTTTTAAATTTAACCCCGTTAGTCCTTAAAAGGACTAACGGTGCAAACTATTCCCAAACTCCAAGGACCAAAATTGCACACATTAAGGACTATGATTGCAATACACTTATAAACCTTCAGGGACTATTCTTGACATTTCCCAAACTTCAAAAAAAATGCGCCAACACTGTACATCTCTTTCAGTGTCCTGTCTCTACTACCCGCCAAATTCACCCTAACATTGTTCCCCTTTCTTCTCCACTTTGTCTATACACGCCACACCTTATCCCACTAATTGCTACCTTGGCAATCCCTTGCATTTCTATTCGTCAAGGATTGAGGACAAAAAGATCAAGGACAAAAAGATCAAGGGTGGAAATGACATGACTTGGACACTACTCAAATTGGATGGCTAGGATTGCTTTGTGACCTCTCTCACACAAGAAACACAGGCTGGAGCCCTCGCAGCAAAGAAGCACCCCTCCTAGAACCTTCATTAGTTTAGTATAAATAGGTCCTTTGTAAGCCATTGTTGACATCTAAGCTTTTTAGTTTTTCAGCTTATAATTTAAGTTTTTTTAGCTTATTGTAATGTTTTCTTAAAAGCCTTGTAATGATTTTAAGTTTAATAAAAGATTGAAGTTTTTATGTTTTACCCCGTTTTTAAGTTAAAGTGTTTGATTGTTTAAAACTGTTTTATAAGATCTCAAAATCTCTTTTTTATAACCTTCTTAAGCTGTTACTTAAGTTTTACAAAACTTTTTTATAGTTTGTAAGGTTTAAGTTAAAAATCAATCAAAAAATCTTTTTGGATGTTAAGCCGGATTTGGATGGGACACTACTAGCTTATCTTTGATAAGCTAGAGCTAGTAGATAAGCTCTTTTGAGCTCATTTGCCCTGTTTTGAGCAAGGGCCTTTGTAAGTTTCATTTTTCCATTTATAGCTTATTTACTATTCAACTGCTTATTGTTGCTTATTGCCTGTTTTTATTTACTTATTTATGCTTTGTTATGATGTCTATTGCTTATTATGCTTAGGTTATAGTATAAAAATCATGTGTGCAAGTTTTTCTTATATTTTGTCTTAAATTAGCTTAAAAGTTGCATAATCTTTAATCCTGTTGTTTTTGCTGATTTAAGTGTTAAAAGTTACTTAATAAGTTTGTTATAAGTCATCTATAATCTGGTATTAAGGTTTTGTTCTCTAAAAATCAAGTTATTAAGTTAAAATTGGTAAAAACAGTTTTAAAGGAGTGTTTGGTTTAACTGCTTTAATGGGTTAAAATGGGTCAAAATAGCATTTTGACACTTGAGTCAGTTTAGTTTAGCTATTTTTTAGTTGTGATAATTTGTCTTTAAGAAGTTTTAAGGGTTAAAAGCTCATTTAAGGTTTTATGCAAAAAGGTGTTTGAATCTGTGTTCTAGAAATAGATTGAACTGGCTTATTTGATTGAGCTTTTAAAAACAGGTTTCAAGTGTTGTTTTAGTGTCACAATGCAGTATGATAAAGTAGTTTACATGTCCATTAGTTGTGTAAGTTTTTGGTAAAAATCTGTCAAAGTTGCTAAGTGTTTGAAAGTTTGAAAATTAGCTTTTTAATTTGATCATTGTGGCTTATTCTTAATTTCAAAATAATTTTAGATTGATGATATCAGCTCTTTGAGGTCAAAGCTTAATCTGTTTGTAGGTTATATGTTCATAAGGATCTGTTTAGGTGCTTATTTTTAAGCTCAAAATTAGTGTTTTGTAAAGATTGCAAAAGTTTGCAAAAATTTATCTAAGTGTTGAATCAGTGTGAGATAGCTTTTTCATGAAGCTTTTTAAGTGCTTATTTGAATTTCAAAATGCTTTTTCATTGTTGCTTATTATAGCTTTTTGGCCATTCTTCTTAGTGGTATAAGTCACTATGCCATAAGGATCCTTTTGCTAGCTTATTTTTAAGCTAAAAAAGTCTCTCTTGGCCTTTTTGGTTATCATTTTTGGCCAAAAAGCTATTTGCTTATTTAGGCTTATTAGCTTATTGCTTTTGCTTATTATAGGTTTAGTTTAGCTTATTAGGTTATATTAAGCCCATTTTAGCTTATTCTTTTTAGTTTAGAGCTTATTTAAGCTTATTTGCGTATTAGCTTAAAATTTCTAAGTTTTATAGCTTTTTGATTAAAATTTCATTCTAGCTTATTGTAGTTGCTTATTTTTGTTCCTAAGTGCTTTTTAGATATGTCATTTTATCTGTCTTAGCTTATTTTAAGTTTTCATTTGCTTATTAGTGCTTAAAATTGCAAACAGTTAGCATTTTATAGCTTAGAGTATTAAGCTTATTATGTCACCCTTTAACAGCTTATTTAGTGTTTATTCGTGGTTTATAAAAAAGTGTTTTTGTAAAAAGTGCTTATTTTTTAGTCTTTTAAAAAGTTATAAAAAATGGCAAAAACAAAAACATTTGGGATTAGGGGAAGTCCCAGGTGAGCAAGGCTCGAACCCGGGACCTCACCCTTATCACCAAACGTTTTTACACCAACACACTCACTACCACTAGCGCCCTTGGGACTTTCCGTTAGATCTTGCAACATCAATTTATTTATACACGTTTTGACTCTCTTTTTATTAAGCCACTTCGCAGCTTATTTTGGGCTTTTTAGAGCTTATTCGATAAGCTGGCTTAACCAGCTTATTTTTCCTGCATCCCTTACAACTTTTAGGACTTTCCTGCAATTTTTTAGATTTTTCTTCCTTAATTTGTTATTTTTCTTTATTTTTCGAAGTTTAAAATTTTAGAAAATCATTTAAAAATAGTAAATTAATTCAGAAAATTACAAAAAAATAGTTTTTAGATTTAGAATAAATAGTTTTAGGTTTACAAAGTTTAAAATCTTTTTCATCATTTTTAGATTTTAAATTTTATTTTTAGCTTTTTAAATTAATTTTAAGAAATAGTTTTTAATTATAAAAAGTAGTGAAAAATATTTTTCTGAGTTTTTATCACCTTTTAGACTTTTCTAAAGTAGAAAATCATTTTTTTGAATTTATAGGAATTAATTTGTTATTTTCTAGAATTTTAATATATTAAATAGGTTTTAATTCATAAAAAAATTATAAATAAGTAAAAAAAAATCTTTTTTAGAAAATTTTCTTTTGTCATTTTAGAGGTTTAGAAACCAAATTTACATTTTTAAGGTTATTATTTGCCTTAACTAGTTTTTAAGTCGCTTTTTAAGATTCACGGTTTGCGTTTTTAGTTTATATTTGTTTTGCCTTATTTGTTAGTTTAAATTGCCTTAATTTTCCTGCAGTTTTAGACAACCAATCATAATCTTGTTCCATTCAAACATCGATTCTCAAAACTCCTCTCGACTTTCAATTGCATTCCTCGTTGGGGATAACGACTCGAGAATCATACTCCCGGATTACTACAATTGAGATTTTTTGATTCTTATCCTTGTTATATATTTATATATTTATAAGTATTTTATATTTATATTTATAAAGGGTATAATCAGAAGCGGTCAAGGATCCTCTCGAGGAATCGAAAGAGGAAGGGAAGTTAGAAGAGTTGGAGGAGGAAGCTGACTCAGATCTCCTGTTAAATGCTTGTAGCAGGCCTGGAGCCGCGGAGTCCAATGACTATTGCGAAAGCAAAGTCAAACCCATGTGAGGCCTAGCATAAGCTTATCCTATCTTTTACCTCGACACATTGCTATTATCGATGATTTCTTCTGAATATTTCGTATTTTAGGGCACTATAAGGCCTTCATTTTCTTTCTGCCGTTTTTGATTTTATCTTTATATAAATAAATATTGCTTTGATGGAACATCGTGTTTGTGTTATATTGGGGTCGTGTAAGATTTTCTATGTAGTATATGTATATATTTGTGTGTTGTCATTGAGATGTGTAGTCTTGGAAGTAAGTATACATGTGAAATGATGCAATTATAATTATGGGTGGCCAACATAATTATAAAGGCATCACACACATGGACTTGTGACCATGATTGCATTGATCGATGTTTGCTTGTTAGGTGGTAGTGTAAGATTTTGTATTATGTGGGGATGTATTATGAATAGTTGCATTGTCAGTAAGTTTCCTTCTATCTAACGTTTGCGGATACCCAAGATACCTTTTATTACTACTATTATGATTATTGGGTTTGTTCGTTTGCTTGATTATTCATTCAGGATATCTAACTCTCATAGCATTCCTTGTTCGTACCATGTCTATACGGATGTTCTATCGTTCCCATTCAACGTCTTGATATATATTTGTTGTTCGGATATGCTACTTTTTGCTATTGGTACGTTTCATTGGTTCTTTCCTTGCATTGATTACTCGTATGAATATCTAAAATTTTCTTTCAAGCACTATGTGTTCATAACATGTTAGTGCGGATATTTACTCCCTTCTTTTACACATCCTTGGTTTTCGTAACATGTATGTGACATGTTAGTACCGATGCTTCTCTATGTTTGTTCTTTTGATCATTATTACAGATGAGTCTTTACGTTCTTCATTTGGTTCTTAATGACTTTGCATGAATTTCTCTTGTACGTGTTCGTTTGACTATTATTCTGACTATATTGTCCTTCGTACTCTTTTTCGCCTTCAAACAATAGATTTGTGTTAGAGACTTTACGGTACCTTTCAATCCCTTTTGATATTACGATGTCCTTTGTTTGAGCTGCATATTTTATATTGATGACGAACTATGATAATCTTTTTAAAATGTGTCTTGAAGATGTTTGGGAAAACTATTTTTGAATGAGTTTATTACGGAACCACTTTTATATGATTGTCTTCTAATTTTTATATAAAAAACACAATGCTTACAATGATTTTTATGAAAACAATGCTATATCGGTTGACTGTCAAAACTATGTTCAAAGATAATCTTTACGAATAAGATATGATACTATTTTTATCTGCATGTTTTTGATAAATTTTATTTATTTTATTATGAAAAGTATGTTTAAAATGATTTATATGGTTAAGATGCGACACACCTTTAGATAACTGTCTTTGAATTTTTTTTATGAAAACCATGTTTAAAGATGAGTTTTACAGAAATTATATTTAAAATAATTTCTTTATTTAAAATGATTATACATACATATATATATATATATATATATATATATATATATATATAATATATATATAAATATATATATATAATTACTAATATAATACTAGTCATAATATGATCTTATGATCTTGATTATTTTGATATATTTTTATAAAAACATGTTTAATTGGTACTTTCCGGTAAAATCGATTATTGGTACAAGTTCTATTCTTTTTATTTATTGATCTTGATAGGTATCATTATTCGATATGTAATTCTTTTGTCGTTGTACGCTTTGTTGATTCTTTCGTTGCGTTTCCCATCAGTACATATATTCTATCCTTTCTTTTAAAGGATTCTCATGGCATTTGATATGCATCTATTTGCATCTGTGAAATCCGTTATACGCTTCCTAGCCTTTGATTCGATATTTATTTGCTACCGTACTATTTGATTCTGGAGCTGATTTTATTTTCATCTCCACTAAATTTGTGCATTTATTAAATGTGAAACCTAGTACCTTAAGACCTGGCTATGTGATTGAAGTAGCTAATGGTAAGAAGGTAGAAACTGATAGGATTATCCGTGGTTGCATACTAGAGTTATGAGATTCCCTGTTTACTATAGACTTGATACCGTTTGGTAATGGAAGTTTTGATGTTATTGTAGGAATGGATTGGTTGTCTAGACATAAGGTTGAGATAGTTTGCCATGAGAAAGTGGTTAGGATACCTTTGGGAAGTGGCAAGACATTCCTGGTTAAAGGAGAAAGAACCGAGGAGAGCCCGAAATCCCTTAAGACTATGAAAATAGATGAGCAGAAATTAGATGATATCCCAATAGTTAGAGACTTTCCTAAGGTGTTTCCTGAAGATCTAGCGGGATTCCCACCTCAACAACAAGTTGAATTTCGCATAGACTTAGTTCCTGGAGCGACGCCAATTGCGAAGTCTCCCTATCGATTATCACCTTCAGAGATGTAGGAATTGTCTGAACAACTTCAAGAGTTGCTAGACAAGGGTTTTATTCGACCAAGTCACTCTCCGTAGGGAGAACCGGTAATTTTCATCAAAAAGAAGGACAGTTCATTTTGGATGTGTATAGACTATTGGGAATTAAACAAGCTGACCATTAAGAATCATTACCCTCTTCCAAGGATCGAAGACTTATTCAACCAATTACAAGGCTCGCATTATTTCTCTAAGATAGATCTTCGTTTCGGTTATCATCAACTAAGAGTGCATGAAGCAGATATTCTAAAGACGACATTTAGGACACGGTTTGGACACTTTGAGTTTACAGTTATGCCTTTTGTGTAAACCAATACACCAGTGGTATTCATAGACTTAATAAACCAGGTGTGCAAGCCATATCTTGACAAGTATGTCATTGTGTTTATTGATGACATTTTGATCTACTCGAAGTCTAAGGAGGATCACGAGGTTCATTTGAAGTTAGTCCCAGAGCTGCTTTAGAAGGAAAAGTTGTTTGCCAAATTTTCTAAGTGTGAATTTTGGCTACAAGAAGTACATTTCCTAGGACACGTGGCCAACAGCAACGGCATTCACGTGGACCCTAGTAAGATAGATGTGGTGAAGAGTTGAAAGGCTCCTAAAACACCGTCAGAGATTGATAACATCAAATATTTGATACTTTTTAGTGTCAATTATTCCCTAAAAATACTTGCAATTATCCTAGAAACACTTGAATTTGATACATTTACTGTTATTTTGTTGTTTTCAGGTAAAATGCAAGTAAGTTGCAAGAAACACGAGAATTGGACACTAAACAAGGCATTGGAGTGAAAAGATGTGATTAATGGATACTTCTACGAAAGATTAATATATAAGAAGTTATCCGCTTATGATTTGGAGTTACTATAAAAGGAAACGAAGCCGAAGAAGAAATGCTCCTGTGATACTTCAAGAAATGTGCTCTAGTATTTTGACCATAATTTCTTCATACTAAATGTTTTGAAGTTGATTCAAGCGGCCATGAATAGAGGAAAGTGATATCTACAACTTTCATGTTTTGGGTTAGAGCCGGATCACAACTGACGAGCCACAAGATTGCAATAACTACAATGTTGCAGAAGGGTTTACGGTGTAACCAAACACATAGATTACGCCATAAACTTGCCACGTCATAGTTACGGCATAACAAACAAATCAGTTACGGCATAAACCTGCCATGTTGGAGATTTATTATCCTAATCATGGTTACAGCGTAACCAAACGAATCAGTTACGCCGTAAAGTTTATTTTGCCTATATTTTGGAATGTCTACATCAGCAAGGTTACAACGTAACCTCACGAATCAGTTACACCGTAAACTATCAGAAACCTATAAATAGGGGCCGAAATCAGCCTTCATAATCATCCTTCTCCCTCCTATCTGAGGGGAAGACTGGGACATCTCCCCAAGTCATTTTTCAGCACTCTTCAGCCCTTCAAGAAGAAAGAATCCGATCCCGATCATCATCATCATATTAGTTTGGTTCGATTATCATGTTTTCATTACTTTCATTAATTGATGATGATATTGATTGTATGAATACAATTTTCGGCTAAGCTTATCTTATTAATTATTCTTATGAGTTATTTACTTCTTGTTAATTATGGTTATCTATTTGGTTATATTACTTTGACCATAAGAATGCCAAATATGATGCTCGCTTACCATGATCTGTGGGACAAAATTCCGGTTAGTATGACCAGTATGTTAGGATTCGCGAGGTTAGTGAGGATTAGATGACCATTCAATCCTTGTTTTCCCATATAGTAGAACAAAATGAATCATTAAGTTAATTAAAAAGTAATTAGGACTGTATCTCCTTCTCTTCAAATCATACTTAGTTTATTTCTTTAAGTTTTCGTTCTTTTACAATTCACTTATTCTAAAACTGCTTTTAATGTGACAACCAATTTAAACTCAGATTTGTAACCGCCCTTTAGCTCTTGGGACGACCTCGGATTTACCAAAACTACACTACTCACGATCGGGTTCTCTTCCCGTTAGTGCGCTTGTAAGGTGAAACGACTTTTATAAATTTAAAACTTTGTAAATAATTATTTAAAAGAAAATACGCATCAAATTCGCCGAAGGCAAAAACCGTATAATTCGCCTAATGAAATTGTATAATTCGCCTGATGGAACCAACGTATAATTCGCCTAGAAGAGACTATGTATAATTCGCCTAGCACACCGAAACCCACTTTTTCAAAAACACTTAAAAACACACTTTTTGACGTTTTTACTCGATTTTTCTTGTACAACTTACTATCCTAAGACTAGTAGAACCTTAAAAATACAAACTTTAAAGTTTTTAACACAAAAAAATTGAAATCAAGATTTTGGGTACAAAAACACTTTTCGAACCAAAACCCTTAAAAGATCAAACTTTTGATATGTTTTCAAGGTTTTTCTTGTACAACTATCTTATACTAGGATAAAATAAGAATAAAGATTAAAGCTTTACGGTTTTTGAACACCCAAAAGATGAAAATCTTTTTGGTGGTTCGAACCGAATGACGCAACAAAAAAATAAAAATAAAACACACACTAAACCTTCTAAATCACCCCATGACTCTTGATACCAATTGTAGAATATGTTATTGTACCTAACCACTTAACCAATCAATAAGAAACTAGAGAGAGAAAGAGATGGAAGGAAGGTTTCTAGTGAGAGAAAGAAAGAGAGAATATTAGATTAATTAGTGTGTAAGAAATGAAACCAACCAACACCCTCTCCAAACTATGGAGAGGATACTTATACTCACTATAAGCCGCGGCCACATGAGGCCTTGTGGGCTTTCTATGGGCTTTGGCCCACCTGGCTTGATAAAGTTCCAAAAACTATCTAAGACTTACGAGCTATGTATTTTAGGAGTGACTGAGTCTTTTCTCGATTCCTAACAATTTGATATACTGATTGAGATCATTTTTGAGTTTGTGTTGTCAAATTAAGATTTGATTTGTCATAAAACTGCTTAGATTGTGGCTTTTTTACAATTATCAATGAAGGAGAGTTTGTTACAAGTTGTTATGAAGTTGTTACACAAATAATTACAGAGAGAAAATGAGAGAGAAAGTAAAATTACAAAGCTAGAAAATGAAATACGAGTGCAAGGTATTTAAACTAAGTTTGGTGAGAAAGTCTTTATGATATGAGAGAGGATTCACGTGCACCTAACGTGCACAACTCAGAGCATGACTTAACGTTGATTTCTTTTTTTGATAGAGCTAAATTAGCTTATAGTTAGTTTTCATTATAGTTTGAGCTCTAACTCAAGTAAAAATCTGACTTAAATAAGATGCTCACATAAATACCAACCATTTATCAGGATTTAACTACTCTCTCCGTCCCATTTTTATTGTCCATGTTTCCTTTTTAGGATGTCCCAAATTAATTGTCCACTACTAAAAATAGATTATTGGAATCTGATGAGTTTAACTATAACTACCCTTGTTTGAAATTATTATTACAAACTTTAAAGAAGACTTTAATTAATTAGTTAAGGGTAAAACTGTCATTATGTCAAAAAGTAAGAAAGAGAAAGCAGTAATAAATGCACTTTTCTTAAACTTGAAGCAAGGGGCCCCCCCCAAAAAAGATAAACATCAGGATAGTATTTGGAAACAGGATAATGATTTGGAGGAGGATCGGGAGGATGATGGAGATGATAGGGATACTTTTGATATATGGGAAATTACGGTTTAAGACGTAGAATGAATTACGCAATTCCTCACACCTAACGTTCCTGACATAATAGAAGATGTTATACAACCTTTGATCCCAACAACCCTACAAACCACACCACCTAACGAAGATTATGTAGCACCGGCTACTAAACCTATTTTGGATAAACTTTTGGAAGACAAGATCTTGAATGTAGCCATGGTCGATGAAGAGGCTGATCCCACTAGGGATCTTGAGGAGCCTGAAAGACTCCTTATTGAAGATCCTCATTTTACAGAAATACAGGTGCATTCAGTTATCACTAAACCCGAGCCTTTAATTCATACTCAACCAATAAGTCCCTTATACAAAATATTTGAATCATAAAAGTCATCAAATAAACCGTGTAAGGTAGATAGGGAAATGAAATCTCCTTCTAGATATGGTCTTAAATCATCATTTCTCTACCCTGTAGCAAATAAACACCCGAATGATGTTTATTGCTACTTCCACCTACACTTGATCCCAAGAAAAGGGATGGACACCCTATTACCTAGTAAATAAGGGTGGAGTCAAGCTAGAGACTCGAACAAAAACAAGCGCTTTGTAAGAGGCACCCCATGCTTATCCTTGTATTTATGTTTTGTCTTATTTCACTTTAATTTTACATATTAGTTGGTTTGCATGTTTCTCACTTTATTGTGCAGGTTCCAGTAACAAAGAGGTCAAAATCAAGACCGGCTCGACTCGTAATTATGTGGTAACATTGCTACAGTAGCAGCAGTTATGATGTAACAATTATGGTTATGCCATAATCACTTCATTTATGGCGTAAACCCTCATATGGTTACGCCGTAACATATCAAACCAAAACTTTTTAAATTATCACATGATATATGTATATATATGTATATATATGTATATATATATATATATATATATATATATATATATAACCTTCTTCTGAAAACCATAAAAATAAGTTTGAAACATTGCTAAACCTTATGCAATTAAATAAACTTTGTAGGTATGTTCTCTGGAAACCCTCATGAGACTTCACTCGTCCACTTGGGCCACCAGGAGGTTTAAAAGGCTTGTTGCATACGTTAAATGCAACCGTGATTCCTACGAAAGTGAGTTAGGATTGTATTATTATTATGTACATTTTGGTATCTTTCTTTTTGCCGGATTTATGCTTTTGGTATTATTTTTCTAGCAGCTTTTACAAGATGATGCACATAGAGGGGTGTTTAGTTCATTATTGGCTACAGGAACACATTTCAAATCCGGATTAGTTAGATACCATGCCAAAGATGATAATGAGATATTTGTGATTGTGGATGTTGCTGGAAGAAGCAAACATGAAGCATGGCTTAGAGCATGCTGTCTTTTTATCATATCGAGCAAAATCCAGGGGAGTTTCTTGTTCTAATTCTACTCTTTCCATTATGTTTCAATTCCTTACTGTACAATAGGGACATTGTCCAAATCAAGTGGGGAGATGGGAGTAGAATTATCACTTGACTAATATTTGCCTTCGATTTTCTAGTTTTATTTGAAAAATGGTGCCAATTTTAAAATTTTTGACATGTTTTTCTTAACTAAACTAGAATCAATCTTTGCCGAATGCACATTTACCCTTTATTATTACTTGGTGAGGTTTAAGCCTGATATTCTGTATTCATACATATTAAAAAATCCACCAAAATATTGAGTGTGTTGGTAGTATTGTAGACTTTAGAACTTGGCATGTACATCATTTCGAGACCTAATTGATTAGCAGGAATAGATGATTCGAGAAGGCAACATTTAGGAATTCATCCAAATAGCCCATATGGGTATGTATGTGTGTTTATCGACTTGTCACACTGACTTGTCGACCTCCCGTGTTAAAACCCTTTTGTTGCACGCATTATTAGTGCGAGATACCCCTAGATCACCCTTGTTGAGCCAAACTGTGTTTTCACGATTATTATGTGTTTCGTTACACCATTTTGTCTTAGCCAACCTTGTAGTCTATATTTATCTTTATGTTGGCACTTACTTTGATGATATATCATTTTGATCATGGAAGACCCTCCAGTATTATCACTTTCGATACTGTTTATCTCAAGTAGGGGGATATGTTATATGTTATATACAGGAGTATTGTAAAAAAATGTGGTGCAACTATAAGCCACCTAGTGATATAAACTCCTGATGTTGGTTACATGTTACAAAACCAACTAAGTAAAAAGGTGGTGCAACTATAAGCCACCTAGTGATTTTAGGGATGGTGCAACTATAAGCCATCCGAAGTATAAAGGTGGTGCAACTATAAGCCACCTAGTGAAGAATGGCTTAGCATACTCCGCAAGATCTCATTATTAGCTAACCCATTATGATGATATGATCAGATTTTCACACTTGAAGACTTAGACTATGGATGGACAGTAGCTAGTTATGGATACCTTATATTATATAGGACTATTTGTTTTGTCTTTTTATCTTAACACCAAGTAAAAGTGTATCCTATGTCTGTCCTAACCCTTTATATCTCCCAATAAACCTATGTTATGTCAACCATGTTGCCTTTAAGAAATGTTTAGACCCTAACTCTAACTGGTGCGGATTGGTGTACTTTCCAAGCTTATGATAGAATACATGCCATGACTGTGCAGATGAGCGATCACCCCGAAAATGAACACTTAGACTAGTTGAGAGTTGAGTGAATTTTGATCTCCTTTTCGTGAGGTGTTCGGCTTTGATGTTTCGAGCATAATACTTTCATGGATTCATTTCTTTGAGTTAAACCAGAGAAATCTTTTTATGAATTATTCTAACAGGTCTACTTGAGGGCAAGCAGACGTCAAGTGGGGGGATATTTGATAACATCAAATATTTGATAATTTTTAGTATCAATTTTCACCTAAAAATAATTGCAATTATCCAAGAAACACTTAAATTCGATACATTTACTGTTATTTTGTTGTTTTTAGGTAAAATGCAAGTAAGTGGCAAGAAACGCGAGAATTGGACACTAAACAAGGCATTGGAGCGAAAAGAAGTGATTAATGGATACTTCTACAAAAGATTAATATATAAGAAGCTATCCGCTTATGATTTGGAGTTACTATGAAAGGAAACGAAGCTAAAGAAGAAATGCTCTTGTGATACTTTGGGAAATGTGCTCTAGTATTTTGACCATAATTTCTTCATACTAACTCCTTTGAAGTTGATTCAAGCGGCCATGAATAGAGGAAAGTGATATCTACAACTTTCATGTTTTGGGTTAGAGTCGAATCACAACTGACGAGCCACAAGATTGCAATAACTACAATGTTGCTGAAGGGTTCACGGTGTAACCAAACAAATAGATTACGCCAAAAACTTGTCATGTCATAGTTACGGCATAACCAAACAAATCAGTTATGCCATAAACCTACCACGTTGGAGATTTATTATCCTAGTCATGGTTACGGCATAACCAAATGAATCAGTTATGCCGTAAAGTCCATTTTGCCTATATTTTGGAATGTCTACATCAGCAAGGTTACGGCGTAACCTCACGAATCAGTTACACCATAAACTATCAGAACCTTATAAATAGGGTCCGAAATCAGCCTTCATAATCATCCTTCTCCCTCCCATCTGAAGGGAAGACTGGGACATCTCCCCAAGTCGTTTTTCAGCACTCTCCAGCCCTTCAAGAAGGAAGAATCGGATCCCGATCATCATTATCATACTAGTTTGGTTCGATTATCATATTTTCATTACTTTCATTAATTGATGATGATATTAATTGTATGAATACAATTTTCAGCTAAGCTTATCTTATTAATTATCCTTATGATTCATTTATTTCTTGTTAATTATGGTTATCTATTTGATTATATTACTTTGACCATAAGAATGCCAAATATGATGCTCGCTTACCATGATCTATGAGACAAAATTCCGGTTAGTATGACTAGTATGCTAGGATTCGCGAGGTTATTGAGGATTAGATGACCATTCAATCCTTTTTTCCCATATAGTATAACAAAGTGAATCATTAAGTTAATTAAAAAGTAATTAGGACCGTATTTCCTTCTCTTCAATCATACTTAGTTCATTTCTTTTAAGTTTTCGTTCTTTTACAATTCAATTATTCTAAAACTACTTTTAAACGTGACAACCAATTTAAACTCAGATTTGTAACCGCCCTTTAGCTCTTGGGACGACCTCAGATTTACCAAAACTACACTACTCACGATTGGGTTCTCTGCCCATTAGTGAGTTTGTAAGGTGAAATGAGTTTTATAAATTTAAAACTTGGTAAATAATTATTTAAAAGAAAATACGCATCAAAGATACGGTCATTTTTGGGACTAGCAAATTATTACCGACGTTTTATCGTGAATTTTTCTAAGATCGCCAAACCCTTCACTTCACTGACGCAGAAGAACCATAAGTACGAATGGGGTGCAGAACAAGAAGATGCTTTTTGAACATTGAAGGACAATTTGTGTAATGCACTAATATTGTCATTGCCTGATGGACCAAACGACTTTGTAGTTTATTGCGACGCGTCAAATCAAGGATTCGGGTGTGTATTGATGCAAAGAGGCAAGGTGATTGCGTATGCATCACGCCAACTGAAGATTCACGAGAAGAACTACACCACTCATGATCTAGAATTAGGTGTGGAGGTTTTTGCTCTTAAGAATTAGAGGCATTATTTATACGAGACGAAAAGTGTTATCTACAGGGATCATAAAAGTCTTCAACATATATTTGACCAAAAGGAATTGAATATGCGCCAAAGACGATGGATTGAGTTGTTTAGTGACTATGATTGCATGATTCGCTATCATCTAGGAGAGGTGAATGTAGTAGTAGATGCATTGAAGGAAAGAGTGAAGCCAAGACAAGTGCGAGCAATGTCTATGACTATTCAGTCTGGCGTTAAAGATAAGATAGTGGTGGCACCAAATGAGGCGTCCAAGGTAGAGAACGCGCCTGGAGAAATGTTGCGTGGCCTGAACCAACAGATGGAAAAGAAGGAAGATGAAGGTTTGTATCTTATGAACTGAATTTAGGTTCCATTGATAGGAGGTGTAAGGACATTAATTATGGGTGAGTATCATGCAACGAGGTACTCTATTCATCCAAGAGCGGATAAGATGTACCATGATTTGAGAGATATGTGTTGGTGGCCAGGTATGAAGAAAGATATAGCTATGTATGTTAATAAGTGTTTGACATGTTTAAAGGTGAAGGCTGAACATCAAAAACCTTCGGGTTTGTTACAACAGCCAGAGATACCCGAATGGAAGTGGGATAGAATAACTACGGATTTCATTACGAAGTTGCCAAAATCTAGTAGTGGGTATGTTACAATTTGGGTAATAGTCGATAGACTGATTAATTCAGCTTATTTTCTGGCTATACGTGAAGATTATAAGATGGAGAAGTTGGCAAGACTTTATATCGATGATGTAGTAATGAAGCATGGAGTGCCTGTGTCGATCATCTCAGATCGTGATGGACGATTTACTTCGCGATTTTGGCAGACATTGCAGAAAGCGTTGGGAACGCGATTGGACATGGGTATGACTTATCATCCTTAAACGGATAGGCAAAGTAAGCGTACCATTCAAACGTTGGAGGACATGATGAGAGCATGTGTGATTGATTTCAGTGGTAGTTGAGATACTCATCTTCTGTTAGCTGAGTTTTCCTATAACACTAATTGCAACCCTCGCCCTTTTTGTGAGTTTTAAAAGTTCTAATTTAGTCCTTTAAATATTTGAATTTTGTCAATTTTGTTAGAACCTGTACCGTGTTGACGGTGGTGAATTTATATGATTGAGGTATTTTGTGTTATATGGTGTATAATAATCCTTTTTAGAGGGTATTATTATGTTAATTGTGTTCCGGGTGGTTTGACCTGTAGATAGCGTGAAATGCCGAAAACGATTCTGACACGTCCGATAATGTTCAAAATGATTTTTAGGAAGTTTAATGTGGGAATAAGTGGTGTAAATACTCCAAGTTATGGTAAAAGTATTTTTTTTAAGTGAAAAAAAATGCTAAATAACTTCGAGAAGTATTTTACAAACAAGGTTTTTGTGTTTTAAGAAAACTCGACATAAAAAGAAGGTATCCCGAGCCCCCTAGGATACCTATCCGGTTATAGACAAAGGGGAGGGGATAAGATGGCAAATTTTTAGCTATATGGTCCAAGCTTTAGTACTACATATCTTGTTTTCTTCTCACAACACACATAGTGTATGTTTGTAGACCATTTTTCTTATCTTTTCTCTCTTCTTATTCGACCGACCTAAAACACACACACACACTTATAATTTTGAAACTTGATAAAAAAAACATGAAGATTTGCGGAGTCGTGGGTTGTCTGGGTTATTGTTTAAACTGCGTTTGGGTAGTCGGTTCGCGTTCGTTCTCGCTTTTCAAAACTCACTTTGTAAGTTTTCTAAATCTTGATTTAACTTGTACTTTTGAGTGTTAAATGATGCATAGAAGCTAGTTATACGGTGTGTTTGTTAAAAATCGAACACGAAAAGTTTACGAAAGGAATAAATAGGTGTGTTTGGTTCGAATAGAAAATAAAAGGGAATAAGGATTTTGTAGTTTTATTGGTGTGGTTGTGATCGTTGAAAAACATTTATTTGCTATGTAGCTTATTTTGACTAGTAGCTTATTTGGCTTATTTTTAAGCATTTTCGAGCTTATTTTGGCTTTATTATCTCACGGCAAAGAAAGGGAACTCAAGGGAAGTATTTTTGGTTATTTACCTCGTATGTCGTATATTTGTGGACTATTTTGATAGCTTATGGTGATAACCGAATGTGTTATGTAGCGTATTAGCTTATTTAAAACCTTATTATAGTTTTTAGGAGCTTATGAGCTCACGGCCCAATAAGCCTCTTTAAGCCGTGGCTTATTAAGAGCTTATTGTGGTCCGGGTTATTTTGTTAGTAGTGTTTAGGGCTTATATATTTTCTAACGGGCTTTGGTATTGGGCCTAAAATATATATTATGCATATAAATATTTTAATGGATCCTTATTGGGCATATATTTTATTATTTTATTGAAAAGTTTCGTTTCTTATACTTAAATAATGAATTAATGGTAACTAAGAGTACCGAATGGATTTACCGATATATATATATATATATATATATATATAAGTATTTATTACTTATCTATTTTATTAGCAAGGTATAAGTATATATATTATATACTGTGGTATGAGTTAGAAATGTGATACTTTTGAAGTTAAGTTGTCAACTATCATACCACTAAAAACGTTAAGAATAACCATACAACGCGCATCTGACCTCTATGCACCAAACCCAAAAACTATTTTGGTAATAAATGTCTAAGTGGAACATTAATTGGACTAGGTCGTGTTCGAACGTTGTTGCATTTTCTTGTGTAATATTGAGTTGGCTGGTTGAGACCTTTGCTTGAGGTGAGTACTCGTAGCCCCACTTTTTAAATCTTTTTCGTTAGGGTAAAATGATACTCAAATGTGTTTTGAACTGTTTTTCTGAATTGTGCGAAATGTGGTTTTGTTTTAGGACAATTTATGTGCTTATGACTGCTATGTGAATATTATGTGGTATGATTGTTCTTGCATGCATCAAGGTGCATGGCAAAGTATGTGATTAGCATGGATTGCTATGTTTGTGAAAGGTTCCCTATTGTAAATACTCTAGTACTGGTAAGCTTTTAGGTGCGTATAACCTCAGGGTTGCGACCCCAAGAGCATTGGTACACACTGGTGATAAGACTAGCGGGGATGCTAGGTCTTGGTACATGATTAGCGGGGATGCTAAGTCATGGGTTGTGATTGTTTGCATATATTCACTGTCATAATGCACAATTGTCCACTGTTTGAGATATTGGCACGGTGACTGGGTTTCTTCAAACCTACGAGCTCACCAACATTATTGCTGACGTTTTCGAGTATCATTTTCAGGTGAAGAGAATGAACGTTAAGGTTAAGATGTGTGATAGCAAACTTTAAGTGTATCCTGTATGGATAATGTTTGAGAGGTCTTGCTTTGGAAGTGTGTTATGGATTTGTTTTCTTAAGGATTGACTTTTAAGCTTGTTTGGACCCCTGTGTGGGCATTTGGTTTTGTAAGTGACTATGTGATGTGTTCTTGTTGGGATTTCACTCAAGTTTGTACTTGAGGTGGATGATCTTCATGACACTATTTCATTAATGCATTTTAGAACTTCTCTATTTTGTATCTTGTGTTATGATTAATTATTCTTGTCGCATACCCGTGCTTCCGCCTTTGTCGGGGTGTGACAGATTGGTAATCAGAGCTAAGGTTATAGAGAACTAGGTGGTTTGGCCTAGATTATAACTTAGGAACCTTCATATAGTTGCGTTATAGGATCTATGTGCGCGGTGTTCCGCTTATACGTGCTAATGTGGTTATATAGTATATCATATTAAAAAAGTCAATCATTGAATTGTGTGAGTCTAATATTGGGTACGACTGGGAAAGGATACGAGTATAAATATGGTGGCCAACGTAGTTATAAACGTATCACGACTCACGTGTATTTAGTATTATCGTTCACACAAATCGGTGTTGACACCTTAAGGCTATATGTGTGTGTGTGTGTGTGTGTATATATATATATATATATATATATATATATATATATATATATATATATATATACGAGGTATATTAAGACCATCTATGAGTTAACCTTTCCCTCTTACCTAACGTTGCCAATGTTCTCCCTTTTGTAGATAATGCCGCCAAGGATGACGACCCAAAGCGCTGGTCGGCCTGTTACCGCATCACGAGGTGGGGGAACGGGTGGACGAGCTGGTAGAGGATATGGTAGGACTAGAGGTCGATCTGGTGATCGGGGTAATCGTGGAATTGATGGTAAAGGTGACCAAGTAGGTGGTCAAGGTACTGAGGTGAATGATGGTGTTGACGGAGTCCCTAACTTCTCCACTATCATTGTACAATATTTGCAAAAAACTTACTTCCCACTATCTTAGCCCAGGTAGGTAGCCAAGGTAGCGATCAAGGGAATGGTAGGAATCAAAATGGTGATGCCGTAAATGACAACAGCCAGGGTGATGTTAGGAATGTCATTGAGAACAACGACCGTAGGGGTTGTTCATATAAGGAGTTCTTAGCTTGTAACCCAAAATAGTATGATGGTAAGGGAGGTGCTATAGTGTATACCCGTTGGATTGAGAAGATGGAATCAGTGCAGGATATGAGTAGGTGTAGGGATAATCAGAAAGTGAAGTACACTGCTCAATCATTTGTTGGTAAGGCTCTTACATGGTGGAACTCTCAGATCCATACACGAGGACGAGAAACCGCTATAGGTATGTCATGGGAAGACTTTAAGACCTTGACTAGGGAGGAATTTTGCCCGAGTAATGAGATGCAAAAGTTGGAAACTGAGTTGTGGAATCACGCCATGGTCAGATGTTAGGAATTAAATGTGTTCATACTTAGTACTGCCAAGTCAAGAGTTAGTATTGCTCAAGTTACAACTGCCAGTATTAACTAGTTAGTACTGCTAGAAGAAAGCTAGTACTGCCAGTACTAACTTAATATTGTTGAAGGACTTAAGACTGTTGCATGAAGATTAAAGACTGCTAAAGAGATAAAGACGTGTCAAGAGATTTGTATTGACTTATTCAGAGTATATTCTATATAGTTAGAAAGGTACGTATAAGTTTAACATTATAGAAGATTTGTAGTTATCTTGTAAAGGACTCCTTAGTGTATAAAAGGAGATCATAGGTTATGGTTTTGTATACAAAATAGAGATATAAGTTTTGATACATAGCATCAAGGTTGTAAATCCTAGTACTACACAGAGTACTTGTATTATTGATAATAATATTAGAGCTTTTTAGTAATATCATTTTTCATATAGTTTATTGTTTCATTAATATTCTTCTAAGTATTAAAGAGTAGATTCCGCATACTCTTTAGTATTCACAAAGTTTCAACCATAGTTGTTTTGGATTTATCCAAAGTAACTTAATCTTTACAAGCTAAGGAATAGATCTTAAGTTGGGATCAACAAGTGGTATCAGAGCTTGTGTTATGAAACTTTGATCTAGAAGAAACTAACAAGAAGAACTCTTTACTCACACGGAAGAGATGTATCTAGAAACTGCTCAAATCACTACTACTACAAAGTTGCCCACTCTTAAACAGGGTGAATATGATATGTGAAGGCTAAAGATTAAGCAATACTTTCAAGTACAAGACTATGCTCAATGGGATGTCATAGAGAATGGAAACTCATTCAAACCTGCAGCTAAAACAACAACAAATGCTGATGGTACCTCAACTACACTAATACCAGGTCCTATAACTACTGAAGAAAAGGTTCAAAAGAAGAATGATATGAAGGCAAGAAGTATGTTACTGATAGCACTTCCTAATGAACATCTAATGACCTTTCATCAGTACAAAGATGCTAAGACTTTGTTTGCTGATATACAAACAAGATTTGGTGGTAATGAAGCCACAAAGAAGACTTAAAAGACCCTCCTAAAGCAAATGTATGATAACTTTAGTGCTCCAAGCACAGAGTCTCTGGACTCTATTTTTAACAGGCTTCAAAGATTGTAAGTTAGTTGGCTATCTTGGGTGAAAATATTTCACAAGAAGATCTCAATTTGAAATTTTTGAGAAGTCTGCCTTCTGAATGGAATACTTATGTTGTGGTATGGAGGAATAAACCTGATCTAGACACAATAAGCTTTGATGATCTCTACAACAATTTCAAGATTGTTGAACAAGAGGTAAAAGGAACTGCAAGCTCAAGTTCTCAGAATATGGCTTTTGTGCCATCCCCTAGCAGTACTAATGAAGTTAATACTGCTAATGGAATTAGTACTGCTAACACTCAAGTTAGTCCTGCTAGCACTCAAGCTAGCATTACTAGTACTTAAGTTAGTACTGCTAACTTAAGTGATGACATTGTTTATGTATTTTTGGCTAGTCAACCAAACCGGTCTCAACTTGTATATGAGGACCTTGAACTAATCCATGAAGATGACATAGAAGAGATAGATTTGAAGTGGCAGTTAGCATTGCTGAGCATAAGGATAAGAAGGTTTTTCCAGAAAATTAATAGAAAGATCACTATTAATGGGAGTGATACAGCTGGATATGATAAGTCCAAGGTGGAGTGTTTCAACTACCACAAGATGTGACACTTTGCAAGGGAATGCAGAGGACCTAGGAACCAAGATAAAAGGAACAGGAATCAAGACAGCTCTAGAAGGACTGTAAATGTGGAAGAAACTTCTTCCAAAGCCATGTTGGCTATTGATGGAGCTGGTTTTGACTGAAGTTATATGGCAGATGATGAAGTCCCCACAAATATGGCTCTTATGACTTTTTCAGACTCTGAGGTACGTAATGATAAAACTTGTTCAAAAACTTGTCTAAAAAGCTTTGAAACTCTTAAAACTCAACTTGATGATTTAAGAATAGAATTTAACAAATTTGAGTTCAATTTAGCAAATTATAAAAGAGGGTTAGCATCTGTAGAAAAGCAACTTGTCTTTTACAAAAAGAATAAGGTTATTTTTAATGAGCAACTTGTTGTCCTAAAAAGAGATATCTCATATAAAGACTCAAAAATTAGTGTGCTTAAAAGTGAGTTAGAAAAGCTTAAGCAAGAAAAAGAAAGCAATCAACTTAAAATTGAAAATTTTGATAATGCTTCTAAGAGTCTAGACAAATTAATAGGGAGTCAGATACCTGATAAAAGTAGAAAGGGTCTGGGGTTTGTAAGCTATAATGATCCAAAGTACTTGTCCACAGCAACTAGCAGCAACCACATATTCTGCTTTAGTAGTAGAGTTGGAACACATTTGCTTCTGTAATTGCCAAAACAAAATCAATTACTTCTAAGAAAATGCAAAACATCTGTTGTGGTTTTCCTGGTCTAAACTTGCACCAAGCATAGTAACTATTCAGAATAAGCTTCCAAAAAAAACAATCAAATGGTGAATCCTTAGGATACGAAAAAGGTCCATTTAGGTTGACCTTTTTTAAGTATTAAGATTCTTTTCACACAAGAAGATGTGAAACTTTTAGGTGTGACTTGGCTATCTTCTTGCTACAAAGGCACATCAACAATAAACATTTTATCATAGGCCTTGAGATCGTTAAAATAAACATCAATGACCCATTCATTGATCTATATAAGTGAAACATCAACATCTTTAGCTTCTGCATCCTTGAGCAATGGCTTTGAAGTCTCCATGGGTGTGCTCTTGTTGTCTTCATAGTTAAAAAACCAACTTCTTCAAGATTTCATCCACATACTTGTCTTGACTAATGAAAATCCCATCATCTTTCTGAGTCACTTGCAGTCCTAAGAAGAATGTGAGCTCTCCCATAGAACTCATCTGGAACTTCTTATGCATCATCTTTTCAAACTCAGTACACATCTCATTCCTTGTAGACCCAAAAATGATATCATCTACATATACTTGTACTAGTAGAATATCACCTTTGACTCTTTTAATGAACAAAGTCTTATCTATCTGGCCTCTCTGAAATCCATTGTCCAATAAATAGGTAGATAGAGTCTCATACCAAGCTCTAGGAGCTTGATGTAGACCATATAATGCCTTTTCTACCTTATAAACTCTGTCAGGGAACTCTGGATCTTCAAACCCTGGAGGTTGACAGACATAAACTTCCTCTTCAATCTTGCCATACAGAAATGCACTCTTCACATCCATTTGGTACACAACAAAGTCTTTGAATGAGGCATAGGCTAAGAACAGCCTAATTGCTTCAATCCTAGCAACTGGAGCAAAAACCTCATCATAATCTATTCCTTCTTCTTGAGTGTAACCCTGTGCAACCAGCCTTGCCTTGTTTCTAATCACAATACCTCTCTCATCTTTCTTGTTCCTGTAGACCCATTTTGTTCCAATGGCCCTCTTGCCATATGGTAAATCAACCAAAGTCCAAACCTTCTGTAATTTAAACTGTAGAAGCTCATCCTGCATTGCTTCTATCCAGCTTGGATCTGTCAAAGCTTGAATCACCTTCTTGGGTTCTACTTGTGATAGAAAACAAGCAAATAGACAAGTATGAAGGTCTTCATGAGTTTTCCCTTCATAAACAACACTAATAAACCCTTGTTCATTTGAAGTCTTTGTCATTCTCCTTGTCTGTACACCAGACTGCACATCACCAATCACATGATCAAGTGAATGATCTTTATGGATTCTTGTATTTGGAGTACTGGGAACTAGATATGTGGTAGTAATGTTGCTCATATCTAATTCTGTTTCATCACCAAAGAAATCAGCATGTGTAGCTTCAAGTGGAGCAGTAGTAACTGTTGGACTAACAGTATTAATATTTAGACTACCAGTATTAACATTTGTACTGGCAGTATTAATACTTGGCCCAGCAGTATTAACATCTTGAGTACTGTTTTCAGGCCTCTCTTGATCATCAATTCCACTTTCTTGACTTACACCTTCATCATCCTTCTTTCCAGCATCACTAGAAGGTTGTGGTTCATCATTGCTAGCATTCTTTGAAGAAGAATCAAATAGTGAACCATCTTTCCACAGTGGCATCAAAATGTAGTCTTGGCTAGATCCTGTCTCCTTGCTAGAATGACCTGTACCAACACTTTCTTCTGTACCTACAGAATCATTAGAGTTTGTACCTGCAACAACTGGCACATAATTCATTGATTTTGTTAGAACATCAATATCAAACAGCCACTTTGGTCCATCACCTGCAATAATAGGCTTATCCTCCAAGAACCTAATATGCAAACTTTCTTCTACTTTCCTGGTTCTAATGTTGTATACCCTAAAAGCCTTACTATTTAATGAGTATCCAACAAAGAATCCTTCATCTGACTTTCCATCAAACTTGCCCAAATAATCTAAGGTATTAAGAATGGTAACATGACACCCAAATGGTCTCATGAAGCTTAGAGCAGGTGTTCTACCTCTAAATAGTTCATAAGGGGTCTTGTTATGAGGCTTAACTACTAATACCCTATTCTGCACATAGCAAGCAGTATTAACTGCTTTAGCCCAAAATGTAGTAGGTAACTTAGAGTCAGCTAACATGGTTCTAGCAGCCTCAATTAGTGTCCTATTTCTCCTCTCAGCAACACCATTTTGCTGAGGAGTTCTAGCTACACTAAATTCCCTCTTAATGCCTTTCTTTTCACAAAAATCACTCATAACTCTATTTTTGAACTCTGTTCCATTGTCACATCTGATTATCTTTACTTTCTTATCAACTAGATTTTCTATCTCAGTTATAAAGCTCTTAAGAATGCCACTAGTCTCATCCTTAGATGCTAAAAAGAAAACCCAAGTAAATCTGCTATAATCATCAGTGACAACTAGACAATATTTCTTATTCATTAAGCTGCTCACAAAGGTTGGACCAAACAAGTCCATATGCAACATGAATAAAGGCTGAGTAATAGAGTTCTGAATCTTAGACTTACAAGAGGCTTTGTGTTGCTTTCCCTTAAGGCAAGCAACACAAGTTTGGTCATTTTCAAAATGTTTTGAAGGTAAACCTCTCACAAGATTTTCCTTAACAAGCTTATTAATAGTTTTAAAATTTACATGACCTAGCCTCCTATGCCATAGCATTGATTCATCAAGTGTGACCTTTGCAACAAGACAAATTAAACTCTCTCTAGGAACAATATTCTTTATATCAACACTATACATGTTGTTATTTCTAGGAACTTTAAGTAAAACCTAACTTTCATCAGCTAACTTAAAGTCAGGAGACAGAACAAAACATGTAGTGTCAGTAAAAGAACACTATTCTGTTTGTCACACATCTGTGAAACACTAAAAAGGTTAAACTATAACTCCTTGACAAAGTACACATCCTCAAAATCAAGCTTACTAGTTTTAAGAGTTCCTTTACCAGTAATTTTCCCTCCTTTGGCTCCTCCCCTAAAGGTAACATATCCTCTATCAAAATTCTTGAATTTTAAGAGATTAACCTGTTCCCTGTAATGTGCTTGATGATCCAAATTGTCACATAGCCTTGTTCTTTTTTTGTGGGATGGACCCTAACATAAAAATAAGGAAATTAGTTTCCTTTGGAGACCCAAGCCATCACTGACTTGGATCTGCCTCGTGCATCAACATAATTATGTCTCTTCAAAGTAATTGATGCACTATTAAGTTTGGTAGGTCTCCAAACCTAACATGCTGAGGCCTTAACAACATTAACCTGATTTTCCCTAACAGCATTAACTACTGCTGAATTTGGCCTAGCAGTAAATTTTTTCCCCTTAGCAGTATTAACTTTTTGGCTAAGATTTTTGTTAGTTAATGATGTTCTTATTTGATAGGGCCTCTTTACAGTTGATTGTGCTGATTTAGAAAAACATGACATTGGTCTAGCACTATAAACTGTAGTTTTGGGATGAGCAGTATTAACAGGCCTAGCAGTATTAAGTGGTCTTAAGCCAGTTTTCATTAAAACTGCTTTTAGAACCAAGTTCTTGTAAGCATTAGGGTGAGCCTTTTTAGCAGAATAATTATAATCCACCCTTGTATAATTATTCCCAGATACCACCCTTTCCCTTTGATGGTAATTGCAATCAGCCTGCACATGGTTAAAACTTCCACAGACAAAACAAGCTTTATTTTGGGACTTCTGATTATTCTAGTTTCTTTGATTTCCCCTAGGACTTTGTGACCTGTACATTTCAACATACTTAACTGGTTTCCTAACTGGTTTTTCTTGTTGTTTAGGTCTAACAAATTCTATCTTAGCAACAGTAGGAAAAACAATTTTCTTCTCTAACTTATCATCTGACACCAACTCCTCAACCAATAGGGCATCAGGAGATTCCCTAACCTCATTAGAAATATCTTCACTAACACTCTTACTAGTCTTAGGTCCATAGCCTTCAAACTCAGGCTGTTGGAACTCCTCTAGACCAGAGTAGGACAAATCAAGATTTGGGGGTGAAAATAATCCTGTATGGGGAGGTGGAACAGCATTATAGCTTACAAATCCCACACCCTTTCTACTTTTATCAGTTATCTGACTCCCTATTAATTTGTCTAGACTCTTAAAAGCATTATCAAAATTTTCAATTTTAAGTTGATTGCTTTCTTTTTCTTGCTTAAGCTTTTCTAACTCACTTTTAAGCATACTAATTTCTGAGTCTTTATATGAGATATCTCTTTTTAGAACAGCAAGTTGCTCACAAAAAATAACCTCATTCTTTTTGTAAAAGACAAGTTGCTCTTCTACAGATGCTAACCCTCTTTTATAAGTAGCTAAATTGAACTCAGATTTGTTAAACTCTATTCTTAAATCATCAAGTTGAGTTTTAAGAGTTTCAAAGCTTTTTAGACAGATTTTTGAACAACTTTTGTCATTATGTACCTCAGAGTCTGAAAAAGCCATAAGAGCCATGTTTGTAGGGACTTTATCATCTGCCATATAGCTCCAGTCAAAACCAACTCCATCAATAGCCACCATGGCTTTGGAAGAAGTTTCTTCCATATTTACAGTCCTTCTAGAGCTGTCTTGATTCCTGTTCCTGCTATCTTGGTTCCTAGGTCCTCTGCATTCCCTTGCAAAGTGTCCCATCTTGTGGCAGTTGAAACACTCCACCTTGGACTTGTCATATCCAGCTGTGTCACTCCCATTGATAGTGATCTTTCTACCAGTTTTCTAGAAAAACCTTTTTGTCCTCATGCTCAGCAATGCTAACTGCCACTTCAAATCCATCTCTTCTAAGTCATCTTTATGGATTTGTTCAAGGTCCCCATGTACAAGTTAAGACCCTTTTGGTTGATTGGCCAAAAATGCATAAACATTGGCATCACTTAAGTTAGCAGTACTAACTTGAGTACTAGCAGTGCTAATTGAGTGATAGCAGGGATTCGTAAAGTGTTAGCAGTACATAACTTCACATAAGCAGTATTAACTTTCAATTTGTATACTAGGGGATGACACAAAAACCATATTCTAATAACTTAAGCTTAAGCTTGAGCTTGCAGTTCTTTTAACCTTTTGTTCAACAATCTTGAAATTATTGTAGAGATCATCAAAGCTCATTGTGTCTAGATCAGGTTTATTTATCCAGACCACAACATGAGTATTTCACTTAGAAGGCAGACTTCTCAAAAATTTCAAATTGAGATCTTCTTGTGAAAATATTTTTACCTAGTAGGCAGTGACTTACAATCTTCTGATGCCTGTTAAAAATTGTGTCAAGTGACTCTGTGCTTGGGTGCACTATGTTCTATACATTTACTTTAAAAAAAGTCTTTCTGAGTCTTCTTTGTGGCTTCATTACCACCAAATCTTGTATGTATAGCAGCAAATAAAGTCTTAGCATCCTTATACTGATTAAATGTCATTAAAATGTTAATTAGGATAGTGCCTTCAGTAACATTTCTTATTTCCTTCAATCATTCTTCTTTAGACCTTTCCTTCAGTTTAAGTTTTTTTTAAACTAGGGGGGGTGGGGTTGGGGGTGGGGGAAAAACCTGGTATTAGTGAGTGAGTACCATCGCATTTGTTGTTGTTTGAGCTGTGGTTTGTATGAGTTTTACAATTGTCTATGACATCCCATTGAGCATAGTCTTGTACTTGAAATGTATTGCCTCAATCCTTAGCTTCCAATATCATATTACCTGTTTGAGAATGGGCAACTTGGCTAGGTAGTAGTGGTTTGGAGAGTCTAGATCATTTTCTTGTGGTAAAGAGTTATTCTTGTTAGTTTCTTCTAGATCAAAGTTTCAGAACACAAGCTCTGATACCACTTGTTGATCTCAACTTAAGATCAATTCTTTAGCTTGTAAAGGTTAAGTTACTTTAGATAGATAAAAAAAACTATGGTAGAAACTTTATGCATACTAAAGAGTATGCGGAATCTACTCTTTAATACTTAGAAGAAAATTAATGAAACAATAAACTGTATGAACAATGATATTACTGAAAAGCTCCAATATTATTATTATCAATAATACGAGTACTCTGTGTAGTACTAGGGTTTACAAACTTGAAGCTACATATCAAAAACGTATATCAAAACATCATAACCTAGGATCTCCTTTTATACACTAAGGAGTCCTTTACAAGATAACTACAAATCTTCTATAATTCTAATCTTATACGTATCTTTCTAACTTTATAAGATATTTACTGAATAAGTTAATACAAATCACTAGACACGTCTTTATCAGTTTAGCAGTCTTAATCTTCATCCAACAGTCTTAAGTCCTTCAGCAGTCTTAAGTTAGTACTGGCAATACTAACTTACTCTAGCAGTACTAACTAGTTAGTACTGGTAGTTGTAACTTGAACAATACTAACTCTTGGCTTAGCAGTACTAAGTATGAAAACTTTTAATTCTCAACATATTTGACTGGTATGGAACCCTAATACATTAAATGAATTAAGGATGGTCATTACCAACCTAAGACCATTTAATTTGCTAATAAACCTAAGTCCCAATGGACCAATAATGAGGGGAGGGTGGTCAATCATGACCAACACCTTAAAATCGTCATTATATCATGTCTACTAGAAGATATAACGGAGTCAGTCATTATATGTGAGACAGCTAAATCTACAGGGACTGACTTGGTTTACAACTTTGAAGGTCCCTCTAATACCAAGAAAAACATGATCATGGATATGAAACTTGAGTATCAAACTTTTAGAGCTAAACCCTCTAAGAGTCTCTCAAAAACTGTCACACCCCACCAAGGCGGAACCGCGAGGTGTAACATATTAATAAACATCACACAAGATGATAGATAAAACACCATACATGATTTAGATAAAAGAAAATTATCCGAATTACAACAATACCAAATACAAGTTTAAAGAGTACAAAAGTCAACAAAAGTTATTTTTCTTCCGAACATGGATCACCCAAAAGACAATAACTTGGAAGAAAGTAGACATCTTGAACATGTCCAAGAGCAAGTACACTAAATTTCCACCTTAGGAATGTCACCTGAAAAGCATGATAAAAACGGTCAACTATCGAAATAGTTGGTGAGTTCTCAAGTTTATGTACACCAAATATAGTTTTATAAAAGAGTTGATGTCCGATAAAAGTTTGCCAACTCAATGGCAAATTATCAAAAACAGTTGTCCACATCGAAATCAATTTCCAAACAAGTTGAGAGTCCAAAACAAATCAAGTTTTCAAAACAGTTCTCGTTACATTAAGTAACATAGTACAAAAATCAATTCAACATGTATGTATGCTATAGTGTTCATGCGAGGCACTACTTAAACGTATTCAGCCTAACCGTTCCAAACATCCAATCAAGTTCCAGTTGTATAGTGTGGCACAAACACTTAGTACTATGCACCCTTGTGCGGGGAGTGAGGAGGGGCTAATCTCCTAATAGCGCTATCCATAAGTACTAACGTCTCAATCCCGTTGAGGGGGATATAGTGAGCTAAAAGTAGTGGCGGGTTCCAAGCATACAACAACATACATATCAAGTTCAAGTTCAAGTTCAACAAGTTTTTCAAGTTCAACAAGTTCAAATCAAGTTCAATACGTTCAAAGTTCAACAAGTTCAAATCGAGTTCAATAAGTTCAAGTATGCTCGAAAGTTAAAAAAAACAAAGAAGTACGAGCATAGAAATTTAATAGACACATCATGCTTTCCACCCCAAAATCGTAAAAACGGTAAATGAGGGGATGTGAGAAACTCACCAAAATGGAGATACCAAGATGAAAGTAACGAAGAAAAGCGGCGATGACAAATCTCAACCGCGACCTATTAATAATAATAATATATTATTAATATTCAATTATGTAAAATATGCAACCCATTGTAATTACGTTATATGCATGTCAATTCGTACATTAGGAATCCATGAGACTACACTTCGCTTTTTATTTCCATTGGTTATCCATTTTCTGAAAATTGCGCCGTTTTACTAGCAACTAGTTATCGCTTAACGACTTGCCAACAACCTCAACACTTGCTTATACTCCATCTCCAGGTTCCTATGTATATTGACTTACTACTATGTTTTCCCCAAAGATTCTAAGCAAGTTTTACCTTTCGTAAATACTAGCACACTATAACTAGTTTAAAACAGGCCTGCAGAAAGTTATCAAAAGTTTGGCAACAGCAGGCACCCTTAAACATTTTATAAAAATCTGAAAAAAAATACAGGAGGTCACACACATCATGTACAATCTCCAGATTAAATTTCGTCCAAAAATATTAAGTTTTGACCCGCCTGCACACAGCATCTTTACAAACGAAATTCTGGACAGCCAACACAGTTTTAGCACTTAATCTTGTACAAAGGTTTTGACTAACTTTTACACCTTGAAAATCGACGAGGCCTAGTTCGTTGGAAAGTAGACTCGAAGTAGATAACTTTAGGGTCCTGAAAACCTAGAAAAGCTTTTGAAACGACCGCGTTATGACATCCGAAAGTTGACCCAAATTCGGATATGAAAACTGCCATTTTCTGAAATTTGCCGGAACGGTTTCCTAATTAAAATCGGCCATAACTTTCTCGTTTTTAAGAGTTAGAAGCTCTAATTTATACCAAAACGATCATTAGAACGACCTCTACAGTTATAATCACTAAAATCCCATATTACATCACGCTAAACCCTCTGATTTTTAGTCTAAACTTTCTGCCCTAATTAAGGGTTATAATACTTTTTAAACCCATCACTATTTTGCACAAATCTCACATCCCACAATCTCAAACTAACCTACACTTTACCCTAAACCTATTTAACCATCCACAATCACCAACAACCTCACAAACATCACATGCATCCTAATCAATGGATTCCCAATTTCATAAAATAGACATGCATGTACATAATTTTTTATAAGATTTTGAAAACTAAATAAAAAGGAAGAAAAGTAGCTTACAATGTAATCACAATAGAAGATAAATCAAAAACTATAAACCCTTGGGGGTTTATGAACTTGGCCGAACCACAAAGGGACCCGAAACGAACCCAAAATCAACTCTTTGTTATTCCAATCTTGTTAAAAACACTAAATCTTGAACCCTTGCAACACCAATTATACCCAATTTGATCAAAACCCAAAAAAAATCAAGAATCAATAAAAATCAAGATTTTGAGTAACTTGATGTATGGTGATTTTTGTTTAAAAAGGATGATAGGGGTTTAGTTTAGGGATGATTTGGGAATGATTGGAAGCTACTTGGTGGAGTTTTGATGATGGTGGTGGTGGTTTGGGACTGCTGTCGAACGAACAGAAGGAGGGGAGAAAAAAAGAATCGTTGGTGTATGTGTTTTATAAAAGAAAGAGTAGGATTTATATAAGGGATAAAATCTAGAGTGTATCGACATAAAAAAATATAAGGAATGTTTGGTTGGGTTAAGTAACCGGCCAAAGGGGGGAATGTGGGCTTGGGTTGTAGTATTTTTTTTTAAAACTTTTATTACATAGTTCTTGGGCCCAATTGTTAAGTTAACTAGTTATTTATTGTAAAAATAAAATTTTGACGCGGTTTCGGCCGAACGCGGGTAAAAGTCAAAAAACCACACTCGGGAACACAACGAAGAAAAGTAGTAAAATAAAATAATTAAGCTCTCGAAGCTAAAAATATGGAGATGTTGATTTCTCGATCGTTAAAACGAATAATTATTCAAAGTTCGACTCGCGAATAATTAAAACGAAGGTTTTTACTAAATTGACTATAAAATAATAAAATAAATTCTATAAATTCAGAAAATAGAATTTAAAGCTCGGGATAAACATTGACTCGAAACTCGAGTTGCACCCAAATAACAACGTTATAATTGCTATGAGTAATGTAAAACCACATAAAAGTAACTCAAATAATAATCAAAAGAGTCAATTATCATACGTTTGCTTCCGGTTACTGTCCTTAAAATTGACGGATGTCACAGTTATATCCCCTTATAATAAGTAATTTTGGTCCCAACAATTTGTTTGCTTGTCCTCAGCCTAGCCCTCGCGAACATTGCGTCGGATAACATTCGCTTCATTACGTCTTCTCGTTCTCAATAAAGTTCGTGGTCTCGGTCGGGGAATATCCGAACAAACTTATAAATAGAAATCAAACTCTTTTCATCTTCTTGAACCTCACGTCCATTGAGTACCCATATGTATTTTACTAAATATAGTTTCTTTCGTCGATTCTTAACTTCTTTCTAGGGGGGGGGGGGGGGGGGTGAGGTTATCTTGCAAAATTACTCCGACCAGCATATTCTTCAAGTTTGACACGTGGAATATGTCATGAATGTCTACAAGTTGTTGTGGTAGACGCAAACGATAAGCACCAGGACCCAATCGTTCGACAACCTTGAACAGTCCAACATATCTCGGTGAGAGCTTGCTTCTCTACTCGAAATGGTACCACCCTTTGTCCTAGGTGACACCCTCCTCATCAATAATTGCTTGCGAAAGAGCATAATTAACGCTCTGGTGGTTGCGCTTTGCTGTATGAAAATTATACAAAAGGAGAAGAGTATCCCAGTCTCCTTCAAAGTCAATTGTACACTGCCTGAATGCCCTAATCTTCCAATGTTTTTCATGGTGCGCGTCACTCTCGCCGAAAAAACATACCCGTGTTGATACTAATTAACTCTTTCCTAAGAAATAATTTGTATGATACATTGCTTACGAATACGTATATGTATTTACTATATATATATAAATATATATTGATATATATATATATAAATAATATGTGTGTGCTGTGTGTATATAATATTACTATATACGAGGGTTTCTGTATTTGACAAAAACTTAAGTGTGGGTGGTTCACACTTCTTTGGACTTGTACCTATATAAATATAAATATATATATATAATAAGGTAAGAATCAAAAAGGGGAATAACAATTATAGTAATCCGGGAGTATGATTCCCGGGTCGTTTCCCCAACGAGGAATGCAATTAAAAGCCGAGAGTCGTTTTGAGAATTGATGCTTGAATGGAACAAGATTGTGATTGGTTATCTAAAACTACCGGAAAATAAATGAAATTAACACTAAAATTAACTAAGGCAACTCAAATTTAAACTAAAAACGCAAAATGGAAATCCTAAAAACGCACTAAATGATCAACTAATTCGAGTTAAAATCCTAAATAAAATTTTAATGCATGTAAACCTCAAAAATGACAAAAGAAAATTTTCTAAAAAAGATTTATATTTTTTTGGCTTTTTAATAATTTTTTATGAATTTAAAACTAATTTAATCTATTTAAAATCCTAGAAAATAGCAAATTAATACCTAAAAATTCTAAAAAAAATGATATTCTACCTTAGAAAAGTCTAAAATATGATAAAAACTCAGAAAACTATTTTTAACTACTCTTTGTAATAAAAATCCATTTTATAAAACTAATTTTAAAAGCTAAAAATAAAAATAAAAATCTAAAAGTGGTAAAAATGATTTTAATGCTTGTAAACCTAAAAATATTTAATCTAAAACTAAAAACTATTTTTTTGAAATTTTCTGAAAATTTTTCTATTTTTTAT
>BQNB010000550.1:4135-93817 GCA_026074375.1 Tanacetum coccineum | reverse complement strand
AAGCAAGCATGGTAGAAGGTGACAAGCATGATAACACATCAAGCAGTGCATCAGTTCGAGAACAAGGAAATATTTTACTACAATGTCCAAAATTAACCGAAACAAACTACAAAAGGATGAAGACCAAGTGAAGCCATGTGAGAAGACTACACAAGAATAAAGACATAGTGAAGTTGCGTGATACTACTACACAAGGATGTTGCGAGAACTCAAGAAAGACGATGCTACTTATACAAAGGAATGAAGACTCAACAACCAAGATACATGGAAGGAAAGTGCATGATACGAACGACCTTCTTCAGCATGATCGAGATTAAGGGGGTGAATGTTGGGTTAATCTCGACATTAGAAGAAAACAAACTTTAGTGTGAAATATGTAAAATAGAATAGTTTGGGTAAGAACCTGTAAATATGAAGGGTTGTGTTGGTTGACTGTAACCAACCGCCACCAACCGCTAGTAACCGCTGACCGAACCATCACAATGGTTCAAGTGGCACCCGTTGAACAACTATATATATGTGTACTCAATGATTGTAATAGATCAAGCAATCAATTCTGTTACAAAATACTTTCTGTCTTTGTTCCATTCATACCGAACCCTGGACTTGAAGAATTATACAAACCTGTGAAGTCTGTTAATCTCCAAACATTTGGTATCAGAGCCCAAGGCTAATCGATCAAGGGAGAACGATTCCAGGGGTTCATAATAGAAAGTAAGGAAGAAGGAATACCTGTTCATTCGTCGATTGGAGAAGTAAGAAGACGATCAAAAACAGAGTAACAAGTGATCAGAATCGCTGATTGAAAATCCCACAGAGGCGGAGTAAGATCCGATCGATTGAAGGAGATAAAACCTTTCTTTGATAATCATACCAGTCGATCAAAAGGAAGAAACGCACGAAGGCAATCGGACTGAGGCCAGAAAAAAGACCAGAGGTTAACCGGAGAAACATAACCGGAAAAGACAAACATTTTTTTGAAACCACCGATTGACCCAAATCGAGAAAGCATTGATCGAAGAAAACCAGAAGAATGAGGAAGGATTTTAAGAAATAGAAGCAGCAAAGCAAAGGTCATATTATCATTTTGAAAAATATATATATATATACATATAAAATCCCAAATCAATTGGCAGAAGTAAAAGTAAGAACAATCAAGTTTTGTATTCTTATCTAAAAGAAAAAATATTTTTTACTTTTACAAATACAAAATAGCAAGTAACGGAACCATTGTGGTTCACAAAGTAAGAAGTAAGACCCGAACCCTTTGTGGTTCGTAGCAAGTTAAACCGAATCCTAGTGATTCTTAGCAAGTCAAGACCGAATCCTTAGGTTCATAGCAAGTTTCGAGCCTTAAGATTCAAATAGAAATGGTCAATTATTTTGATCAAAGCAAGAAAAAGCCAGATTAGCAAGTGGGTCTGGAAAACACAATATTGATTAGCAAGTTGGTCAATATTAAGCAAGTTTAGCAAGAAAACCTGGTTAGCAAGTTGGCCAGTAATTAGTAAGAGTTTTGATCTTGTGATCAATCACAAGAGCAAGAAAACCAGAAACCATCTCGGTCCTGATTATAAGAAGTAAGCAAGTTAAAAGCAAGCATGGTAGGAGGTGACAAGCATGATAACACATCAAGCAGTGCACCAGTTCGAGAACAAGGAAATGTTTCACTACAATGTCCAAAATTGACCGAAACAAACTACACTACGTGGGCATTGTTGATGGAATAGCGTGATATTTTTTTTGGTGTTGTATGCATATTAGATTCGGCAGTTGGGTTTTTGCTTTATCACTCGGGCATCCATACTTTTTTTCGTGGCTCATTTGTGTTGTTTGGAAACGCCAGTTAGAGCGCAACAATCTCTCGGCTTCATTGGTTATCAAAGTGATACTCTGGTGAAAAGAATGAGAAAAGACGGAAAAAGTGTTATTAAAGTTTTTTGTTTCCGTCACGATCGAACGAGTGAAACACGTTTGGATCGAAAGAGTGGAAAAGTTGTACAAATCGAATGAGTTGAAACCGTTAGAAACTGAAACGAGTGGAAAAACGTGTACAACGAGAGTGGAACAAAGTTAGAAAGACGAGTGGAAAACGGTAACAACCGAACGAGTGGGAAAACGTTTGGACTACCAGAAAGAGTGACAAAAAAGTTTGATGCTCTCGAACGTTGTGACAATTTTCGTGGATCGATTACGATTGCGGAAAATTTCGAGGATTCGATACGAGCGAAAATTTTCGAGGAATATTCGAGACGAGTGCGAAAAATTTTCAACGGATCGATCGACGCGAAAACTTTCAAGGAGTGTCCGAACGAGCGAAAAAAAACGAGCGAAATTCCAAGGACCGACGATGGCGAAAAATTTCCAAGGACTGGAACGAGCGATATTTCGAGATCTCGTTACGAGCGACAAATTTCGAGGATCGATCGAATGCCGAAATGTATCGAGGAATCGAACTGAAGCGATAATTTTCGTGGATGTCTTCGAACGAGCGAAAATTTTCAAGGATCACGATACGGCGAAAATTTCAAGACCGAACGATTGCGAAAAAAATGTTCTTTGATCTCGGACGAGCATAACTTTTTTTGGAGATAGAAATTTTTTTTTTTAATTTTGTGTCACGTAAAGGGTTTCGTTAAACAGGCCATAACTTTTGATCCGCTAAGTCCGTTTCAGGCCAGTTTCTACGTGACTCTCAAATCGAAGAGAAAGAAAACAGAGACGGATCACGGCTTTAACCATTCTTTGCTTGTTAAGGATTTTCTCAGGCCAAAACCTCGTTTTACTATGATTTATTGACATTTTTTAGTTTTTTTTTGAATTTTTGGCCGCTGATTCCGCATCAAATCATTCACGGTTTTCTATTGATTTTGTAAAATCCCGTTAATTCATTTATCGGTTTTAATCATAGACGTGTAAAATCCCGTGAACGTGAATTGCTTACAAAACCACAACTTCAATCACATCATATCCACTTAGATCCAACAAATCATTCACACTTCATAATTCATAATATTCATTCATCATGTATACTCCAAGTTAACACATCCTCACATTATAGCCAAATGCATAACAATATATGGAGCTGGTTATAAGCAGCGTTCCACTGATGCTTGGACCAGGGAGATATTCTCAGTGGCATTCGCGTTTTCTACGCTACCTTGACAACTCAAATCGAATGTGAATATCTGAGGAAGGCATCTTTGACGGTTCCTTATATGCTATTAACGAACGTACTCATTGCAGCAGTTGAAGCAGGTAGAGAAACTTCTACAGTAGCTACAAATGAACGAAGTAGAGACAATACAACAAATGACTCCAGAGAACAAACTTTTCTTTCAAGCTGAAATGGAAGCTTTTTTCTTGATTCTGACGGGTATTGGGGATGAAATTTACTCAACTGTGGATGCATGCAACAAACGAAGGGATGTGGACTACCATTGAAAGGCTACAAACAATGGGAATCGTTTGAACGTACATAGATGTAAGACCAATCTGATTATTGGGAATTTCGGAAGTTTACTTCTAGAAGTATGGTGAAGGCCATGGAGTCTTAATTAATCCGGTTTTACAAACTGTGGAATGAGTTGACAAGGAACAACTTGCAAGTTTCACCAATGCAAGTGAATGTTCAATTTCTTCAACAACTTCAACCAGAATGGTCAAGATTTGTGACGGTGGTCAAGCAGAGACAGGAAATAGACACAGTCTCATATCACAAGCTGTTTGACGTTCTGAAGCAGTTTCAAAAACGAAGTTAATGATATCCGTTCTGAAAGACTTATGCCAGAAGTGCTACAAACAATCCATAGCTCTCTTGCGGGTGCTCAGAACCATATTAAGATAACTTCGATCAGGCACAAAAACTTAAAGATCGATGCACCATCATACAAGCATCTTCGTCCACACGATCAGAGGTGCAACTCCCAGACACAAGGACAACGAGATCGCCAAACCAGTTACTCCTCAATCTGATGTTCGGTTCTGAGGGAAGACAGTGATCAGCAACATGCTCGGAGGGATAAGGATATGCAAAAGACTTGGCTCTCCTTGACTAAGTATTTTAAAGATGCTGTACAAACCTACCAACAAACAACCTTAGAACTTCTTCAAACTCCGAACAAGATGAAGATACCACACCAAGGTAGAAACAAAAAAATAAATGACAATCAGTCAAAGGCAGTTTGGAATCATAGGACAGTGACAGTTGATGGGGCTAGGGAAACAGTTGGAAGTCGTATTAGTTATATGTTGTTATTTATCCTGAATAGTACTTTAGTTTCAAGTTACCATGTTACCTTGTTTTTTTAGATTACAGCTATCATTCTTTTGATTAGTCCGGGCAAAAGACTGGGATAACAGTGTGCTTTAACTGCAAGGATTTGACACTATGCAGGGAATGCAGGAAGCCAAAAAGGTTAAGACTACGGTTTCACAAGGAGAAGTTGATGATGTGCAAACAAGTTGAAAGCAAGGTGTTCCACTTCAAGCTGAGCAAGCTGATTGGGCTAGAAGACTCGGATGAAGGAATGGATGAACAAGAATTGGACAGCACATTACAGTTTACATGGCAAGATTCAGGAGGTCTTACCTGCGGAATTCAAGGTTCTACTGATGCGCCATTGGAACAGGTACGAAAACATGATGAAAAATGATGTGTTTGCTAATGTGAGATTGACATTCTGTGCAACCTGAATCCATTTATCGACCACTTATGTTTTTGGAGAAGGATGATAAGCAATGTATTCTATGATCATCAAATTATGTACTAATGATAATCAGGTTGTCAAATGCGGCTGAATGTGTGTTTGTGAGCGTGATGCGCTTGCTAATTTAAATTCTAATTTGATCTTGATACTGAGGAAAACAAACGGATTTTAAAAGCAATTAAAGAAAGCAACGCATCATTGACTCAAGAACTGAAGGTGTGCAAAACTAACCGTGATGAGTCTAGTAGGGCTCTGAGGGAGGCTACTAGCAGTCGGAATAGTTCTCTGATTGCACTTCAGACCAAACAGACTGAGCTTGAGAAGTACACGGCTTAATGACCTATCGTGTGAGTATATATTATTCAAACAAAGTTAAAGACACTCTAAGATATTTGCTATTAAACATTGAAATACGAAGGGTTTAAAACTTAAAAACCTATAATATTTAGTTGTCAATCAGAAACACGATGAGCTAGCAAAAGATTTTGTTAATTTAGGGTCACAATTTGAGGTCAAAAATCAACGTGATAGTAAAGTTATTTCGGATTTAAAGGCCTAAAGGAAGGAAAAGATATTGACATATGATTGAAATGGACAACCAAATAAGTTTTAAAAAAAAAAAATGAAAAAAATAATAATTTTTTCTTTTTTTATTTTTAAACGCCAACTCAGTTCAATCCAGGACATTCACTTGTTAGCACCCAAATTGCGCAAACGTATCATGGTAGTTCAAACCTTTGCTAATCCAAAGTACATCAAGAAAGCTCAATCTTGATATGCCCTGTTCTGTATGAGTTACCTATATGATACTTCGGATCCTTTCTGCAAAAGATTTGTCCCCTTTGGGGAAGAAGATAGTTACACTTGCAAAGGAGAGTAGATCAAAATTGAATAAAGACACAGTGAGACCATTTAATTACACATATCAAATAGTCTTATGGAAACTTTCAAACACCATCTAAAACCTTATATTGATAGAGGTGGGAACGCGCTAAAAGTTAGGAAGACAATGTGGAGAAAAATGTTTGTTGGACAAAACAAAACAGTGCTAAAAACGTTGGCTTTCTACCAATGTCTAATCCATTAGTAAAAAGTAGGACTACTTTATAAACGAAATGACAAACAAACTTCAATCATTTTTCTAGAACCAATTTGTCAAACACTTGGTCTAAATCTTGATTGTAGTGCATTTTCCTACCCAACTTGCTAAGAGCATGGAAGTTTTGATTCAAAAAACGTGATTAATGCTCTTTCAACAAACATACTGGACAGTCATTGTTTTATTCATGAACTAAAAAGAGAAATGAATGACGATTTGGTACGTTAATTCCCTTGAAAGGAGCTTGACGAACTAAATCAGAGAAAGATATGTGATGTTTCAAACATTTATGATCTACTTCTCAAAAGAGTGTGTCGTTTCTTAAATACTGATTTCTTGTTCATATTTGCATTCTATGTCCGATTAAAATGCTAATTCTTAAATTACAATTCTTGTTATCTACTTTTTTTTTCTTTTTTTATAAAGTCAAAGAATGTGAATGTCTAGCACTAAAGGCTGTTCCCAAAACAAACTGAATCTGTTAATAACGATAGTTTATAATAAGCTTTTAAAGAGTTTTGCTAAACTTGAAAAACACTCATTTCTCTTGAACGTTCTTTACAACATAGGTAAGAATAGATGAAAAAACAACCCAGTTCTGCAAAGAAAATGTTTCAAATGTATTTCAAAAGACGTGAACAATATCATGAAATACAAGATTTGAAAGCTCAAATGCAAGGACAAGAACATGGGTGAGTAATGGTTAAAGTAACTCATTTGTGACAAAAGTGAAAAAAGTTGTAGAAACTCAGTTTGATAAACCATCTGTTGTTCGACAACCAAATGCTCAAACGGTATTCCAAAACCATTAGTTTTAAGAAAATCGACTCCTTTTTCAATTTTCTCTGTATGTGAGAAGTCTTCAACGAAATGGTTCGGTTAATATAACTAATGTGTCGGATGGTTGATTTGAACCAGTCACTCAACAGAATTTGCCTCTGAATATTTAAATCCCAAGCGGTTCGGTTTCGAAACACAAATGTGCTTAATCCAGGAATTATTGAACTTGCCTCCACCACAACACAAACTTGTTTTACAGGCACGATGTTCCTAAACATGGATCAACTTCAAAAGCAACTTGATAACAACGAATTTCAAGAGATTGGATCCATGGCTTCTTTTAAAGTTCTCGAGACACAGTTTCAGATGTTCATCAAGTCAAAGATTTATTTGAATGATGAATATATTGTAATGACACGCAACTACTTTCTACAATACACTCAACTTGATATTCCAGAATTCCGTGAGACACTGGTCCAATTCATGGAATATGTCAAAAAGTCGATTGATGAAAGAGCACTGCATAAAAGAGAGCATGACAGCAGGGTGAATGAAAGACAGACGCAGACGACAATGGAAAAGGTTGATACGAGTAAAGAATTGGATGCTAGTTCAGTTATCATTGAAAGCAATGGGACAGAATCACAAAAGCAGGATACAAGCAGCAGATCAGGGAATGATGCGGACATCAGACCCATATATGATGAAGAGCCAATGGCTGAGGTACAAATGACTGCTGATGATAATGTATCTGCTACAGGACAACAGCATACTGAGCAACCTGAATCCAATAATGAAGGAGAGGTTGACCAGAATGCTGATCAATGTTATGACACACGTCCTTTGCCTGCTAAATTAACTGATAACAGGACAACTGAACTCTCAAATCAATTACTCGAGTCTGAAAATGTTTGTCTCAAAAAGACTGTTGCCCAGTGTCAAAAAGATTTTGCAAAACTCGAAGCACATTGTATTAATCTTGAACTACAAATGGAAAACAATGTTTTAAAATCAGGGCAACAGAGTAAATTTTTAAAAGAGAAAAGTAATGAAGCCAAAGTTAAGAATGACATCGATGTAACTGAAATAATAAACATAAAATTGGAACATAGTGTGGCTAAATTACATGCAGAGAATGAGCAGTTACATAAGGAAAAAGAGCACTTGAAACAGACTTACAAAGATCTTTTTGATTCTATCAAAAGGACACGAGTTCAGACCAAAGACCAAAATGACTCTTTAATGGCACAACTGAACAACAAGTCTAATGAAAATGTTGATGTACTAGCTCAGATTCAAAAAAATGGGTTTGCAATTGCAGCATTAAAAAATGAGTTAAGGAAACTAGCAAGAAATAGTGTGAATACAAAGTTTGCAAAACCATCAATCTTGGGGAAACCAGTTTTACAACCACATAGAAACCAGTTCGTTGTTAGACAACCGACTGCGTTTAAATCTGAACGACCCAAAATTTCAAAAGAACGGTTTGCCTCCCAAGTTGATGTGAGTAACGATTTGTCAAAACCAGTCACTACACATTATCTGCCTAAGAGAAGAGAATCTGCCCCTGCAAAACCTCATTACATGATTGCAACTAGCTCATCTAGGTATAGCTCAAACGACATTGTTCATAATCACTACCTAGAGGAGGCTAAGAAAAAGACACAAGAACACTCTAGGATCCCTAGAAATTTTTCTGACACCAAACATTTTGTTTGCTCGACATGTCAGAAATGTGTCTTTAATGCCAATCATGACGCTTGTGTAATAAAATTCCTGAAAGAAGTCAACTTGCTTGCTAAGGTTCCATCCAATAAGACAACGAACAGAAACAACCCCGTAGAGAAAATAAGGGTTGCAACGAAACCAAATAGACAGATCCCAATAGGACATAAGTTTTCAATAAAAAGGACTTCCACTGTGCATGAGAAAATAACAAGTCCTAGATCTTGTCTTAGGTGGCAACCAACGGGTAGAATTCTCAAGACTGTTTGTCTTAGATGGGTTCCAACAGGAAAGACATTCGCCTCTAGCACAACAAAGGTTGAAAGTGAACCCCCAAATGGTTCAAATGCAGATATCACTAACCAATGTGAAAGCGAACAAGCTCTTGATGTTAGTGCAGGTACTCTCTTAAGCACAAGTACATCGTTCAATCCTATAAGGGAAGGACTCAGAGTTTGGTTGCGAAAAAGACAGATATCTTAGAAAACAGGGCTTCAAGGAATTTTGATCTGATGATCAACACTAATGACGTTTGAACACAGCAGTTCAAGCCTCGGTCGTCAATGTCAAATAGCGTCTGTTAAAAATAACACTTCAGGCCCTGTTCCTCAATGTTCAAATGACGTCTATTCACATCAGTTTAGGCCTCGTTCTTCATCAAATGACTTCTGATCATAACCGTTCAGAACTCGGAATTCATGACCACAGCAATGTGTTCCTACAGCAAAAAAGACAGATTCATCACAACAAGGGTTGTAATTTCTCTTCAGTCCTTTACTTGAAGAATATTACAATCCAACACATGGTTATGCTAAGGACAACAACAATGATCAAGCACCGAAGGCCATCTTTCAAGAGCTGAATTTAAATCCTTTTTGTACACGGGTATAAGAAATTGTGACCCTTTCCTCCGCAACATTGAATAAACCGATGTGCATTTCATTTTTCAACCACAAAGTCCTGGAGTAAAGATTTTATACCTACACCACCTTTATACCCCTCACCAACCCCCGCCCTTACCCCCACCCCCCCGATGGACCAGAGATCATCCATTAGAACAAGTTCGTGGAAATCCAACCATGCCAGTTCAAACAAGACGACAGCTTGCCACAGATCCTGAAATGTGTATGTTCGCGCTCACGATGAGTATTGTTGAACCGAAGAACATTAAGGAGGCAATGGTGATTCCTCAGGATCAGAAGCAATGCAGGATGAACTGCATCAGTTTAGACAAACTAAAAGTCCTGGAGCTATTCGACAACCATTTGGCAAGATGATTATAAAGCCTAAATGGGTTATGGGAAGAAACAAAATGGAGAAGATCAACTGTAATTCGCACCAAAGCACGACTTGTTGCTAAAGGTATGCTCAGAAGAGGGTATTTGATTTCGAAAATCATTGCACCCAGTTGCTCGCTTGGAAGCAGTTCGGATTTTTGTTGCCCACGCAGCACACAAGTCTTTTCCAATCTATCAGATGGACGTGAAAACGGCATTTCTTAATGGTCCACTGAAGGAGGAGGTTTATGTTGCTCAGCCAGAAGGGTTCGTTGATCCAGATCATCCAGAAAAAGTCTACCTTCTAAGGAAAGCTTTGTATGGATTAAAGCAAGCTCCAAGAGCCTGGTACGATGAACTATCAAACTTCCTGATGTCCAAAGGCTTTACTAAAGGTACAATTGACCTAACTTTATTCAAGATAAAATACGAGGAGGATATTCTACTTGTGCAGATTTACGTTGATGACATAATTTTTGGGTCTACAAACCCTAAATATTCAACAAGATTTGAAAAGTTAATGCACAGTAGATTTGAAATGTCTTTAATGGGGGAGATGAAATTCTTTTTAGGACTTCAGATCCACCAGTCCCCAAAAGGTATTTTTATCAATCAGGCCAAGTACGCTTTAGAAATTCTGAAAAAGCATAATATGGACAATTGTCACTCCATTGGTACACCATTGGCTACAAAACCCAAACTAGATGTAGATTTGAGTGGAGAACCCGTAGACCAATCTGATTATCGTAGTAAAATCGGGTCACTCATGTACTTGACATCTAGTAGACCAGACTTAGTGCAAGCAGTATGCTATTGTGCACGTTATCAAGCACGACCAACACAAAAGCACCTCAAGGAGGTTAAAAGAATCTTTAAATACCTAAAGGGTACAATTAACATGGGACTATGGTATCCAAAGGATTCTGGTTTTAAACTAACAGCATTTTCAGACGCTGATCATGCCGGATGCCTTGATACTCGGAAAAGCACTTTTTGAGGGATACAGTTCCTTGGTGATAAGCTAGTAAGTTGGATGTCAAAGAAACAAAATTGCACTGCAATGTCTTCAGCAGAGGCAGAGTACGTGGCGTTATCTGCAAGTTGTGCTCAAGTAATGTGGATGAGGACACAACTTCAAGATTATGGCTTCAACTACAACAAAATACCGTTGTATTGCGACTCTCAGTCAGCCATAGCAATATCATGCAACCCTGTACAACATTCGCGAACAAAGCACATCTATACTCGGTATCATTTCATAAAGGAACATGTTAAAAATGGTATAATTGAATTATATTTTGTCAGAACTGAATACCAATTAGCTGACATGTTTATGAAAGCCCTTCCCGAGGATCAGTTTAAGTATCCAGTCAGAAGGATTGGTATGAGATGTTTGACTCTAGCTGATCTAGAGGTTTTAACAAATGAGACTGCTTGATATCATCATCAAACATCACCATGTAAATATTTTTGAGAAAAACAAAATACAAAAATATAAAACTTCAAAAAGAAAATACAAAATCAGAAAAATAGAAAATTTCCAAAAAGATTCTTCTCGACATGTCTCTTGGAATCGATAACATTTACGTGCTTAGAAATGTCGATTAACATTGACACGGGTATGTAAATGAAGTTCGAGCGAGAGTTGCAAATAGTTTCAAAACATGTCATTTCTAATTTTCTAAATGGCTTATGTGCAAATATCAGTACATAACCCGGGGGAGATTGTTAGCCTCAATTTTATTGAGTCAATAAAGGAGAGCTCGTCTCCCGTATTCAAGAAGACCCACATCGGGGAGAGTTGTATCCTTAATTTATTGAGTCAACACAGGAAGCTCGGTCACTTTACGATGGATCAATCGGTCCTATAATTAGTTAACGTTGTATAGGATATTATCAGGAATCGGGCTCGATAGTGAATCTAATATTGTATATGTTTCGGGTTTAATAAATACGTCCCAAGCAAAAACCCGAGCCCCGGTCCTAGTTTAAATAACCCTGCGCGTACCTTTAACGTGGGGGGTAATATAAGCTATTATCTTCTTTAGAAAAAGTTCTAAGTTGTTCATTTTTCTAATAATATCTTTTTTCCTTTTCCAAACTCTCCATCTCTCTCTTCTCTCCTACTTCTTTCTCTCTCTAAAAGATACAAGCTCACGCTCTTACTTCATTTCTAGTTTGATTCGTGATTAAATTCGTGTTATGAAGTGAATACGGGATCCTACATTTTGAATTGAAAACCACGTTTATGTTTTGAAGTAAAATGTTTTATTATCGTTTTAGATTTTTGGCTTTAGAATTTAAACTACTTTTTAGAAAACTATATTTTAAATACTTAAAATTATACTAATATTAATACTAGAATTATACTAATCAATTAAAGTACGAGAATTATGCTAAAATAATCTAATAGATTTATAAGATGAATATGATTGCTAAGTGATGTGAAAAGTTCCTTAAGTGTGAATTAAGGTTTATTAACGAATTATTATCCTTAGAAAAGACGATTATCTCACAACGTTGGTTTATTTTGACAAAAATCTCTTAAAAAGATATTAATTACTAGATGTGTCATTTGATTATTTTCTGGATTTTGCCCTTCAAACAACCAAATGACAAATCTAAATAATCCGAAAGATTATTAATCAACTAAACCTTTTTCAAATCCACACTTAATTCCCAATTCACAATATTACTACTTAGGCAAGCATAAATAAAACAACTTCACTAAGCATAGATATCGATTAAATTAAAAATCTAATACTTTTTATATATACTAATAATTCTACACTAATGAATTGAAATAGGATAGAAAATGGAACCGAAAAAGAAGAGCCGCAAATAAACGATAACCACCCGATTTAATAAGCTAAAGAAAATAATCAAATTCTATCTAGCTTATTAAACCTTTAAGCTCCACGCCTCATGATAGTAACCGCTACAAAAATCACAAAATACAAAAAGCTGATTACAGACATACATAATTAACATTTAAATCTCAATATCCACACTACAAGTTTTCTGGTTTTTTTTTCTATCTCATAAACAACAAAGGCCCAAACCAAATCAAATGTGGCCCAACAGAGAATTCTACTAATCAAACGAAGGCCCAAATCGAGTAAGAATTAAGAACCAGTTATAAGATTTAAAATAAGCAATTTCCAAAACTGAACAAGCTACAATTTCGCAATAAGCTCACAGATATTAAGCAACTTATTTTGATAAGACAATGATTAAAGCTAAGAATGATAACAAAATCCAAAACAAGAATTAAAACCAACACTAAAACCGAATAAGCAATGGAAACGAGATCTAGCTAGTTTAAAACCGATTAAGCTAAAACAACAAAATTACTAGCTTAACGAAATAAGCTATCAATCACAACTTTTAACAAATAAGCTCAATCGAACTAATAAGCTACGATAATCTGATCCTCAAAAAACCAAATAATCAATAACAATAAGCAATGATCCACTCAAGAAAATAATACTTTTTAAAAGCTACGATCTAAACTAATAGCACGAATAATGATTCAAAAAGCACGAAGATAAGCAATCGAGAATTAATAAGCACTGTGATTATAAAAGCTTAACTAGAACATGAATTCAAAAGAGTAATAAGCTATAATGAGAACTACTAAAGACAATAAGCACTTCTATATCATGAATCTAAATGAGAATCAATAAGCTACGCTAAATCTAAACCAAATTAAGCAACAATAAGCACTCCTAACATCACAAACAAGTCAAGACAAATCGTATCTCAAATGATATAAGCTCAAACTAAACGAACAAGCTATTATGAAGCTTATTGATCAATATGAAGAGCTACAAGCTTATAAAACAAAAATAAGCTAGACTTTAACTTATTATACAAGCTTATAATCAACACTAATGAGGATTACAAGTATGAAATGTTTAAGCTTGGGAGAAGAGGCTTAAAATAATTCAAAACATTGGAAATCGAAAATAATCCTTAGAAATAATGCTCAATAATAAGCTCAGAAAGAGAGCTTATGCTGTTGATAAGCTTCAAGAAAGAAAATAAGAAAAGATAGTAAGCACTTTTAAACACTAAAGATCTTCTTCATACAACTAATAATAAGCTCTTACAATATCCCCAATAAGCTGTAAACTCGGCTTTTACAATAAGCTTTAACTAAACAATACACTAAAACTATAAAACTAATAAGCTAAAAATTTTTGAGAGAAAACTTAAAAAAAAAACTAAATCCAAATTTATCAAATTGTAGGAGCGTGTGCTTTTAATAGCCAAGCCCGAGGTTCGCTTTTTGTAAATTTCCATCCACCGACTTAATCATTGAGAGCCATCATTGGCTTGGGAATTGCCGACCATCGTACTGCCATGTGCTGTGCCATCAAAGAAAGATCCCGATCCCCCCAATCAGTTATGGCCAAGTGACATTCTCAATTGTTTAATAAAACGCGTTTACTCCACAACTACATTGTAACGCGGCCTGAAATATTTCCCATATTCAAATTTGAGAGATTATGGATGTGTCACGCGTTGGCTCCTTGTTGGACAAAGATAGAAGTGTGTGGAGAGAGCAACGTGAGGCATATTTGATTTATTTAGGCTGCACGTGAGATCCATTTACCTATCAATTCCTTCTCTTGTTCTCACACACTTAGATTTGTAACAACTTGCTTCGCCACGCGGAGGAAATACATTGGCTGAAATAAGATAGTGGGGTGTCACGTGAGAGCCATTGATTTAATTTAAAGGCACGTGAGGCTAGCTGCTTTATTTCTCAATTCATTTCAAATCTTGCAAATAGGAATTTTGCACTTGGGTCTGGATCTATTTCCAACAGTTAGGCCACGAGTAAGGCTTGGCTGAAATTTAGTCTTGGGCTTTTAGAATGTATGGGTTGGCCCGACCCATAAAAATGATGTCGGGCTGACCCAATAAGACATGAAGGCACCGTTGGACTCGTAATTTCGCGCTCTTTCCAATGGCATGCTCGAAAAATTTTCACGACTTCATCTTGATCTTGAATATTAAGCACTCTTGATCGAAACGAACCCGAAAATACCCGTTTTTTACTTTTTTTTAATCCTTTTTACCTGCAAGACATAAAAATACCAAACGAACAGAATTTGATATAAATTAAACCATATTTAGTATATTAGTCTGATATTATAGTGTTTTTTCGTGGTTAAAAGGATGTGAGTTTTTAGCACACTCAAATTCCCACCTATACTAAGTCAATGCTAGGTCAACACGTAACTTTATATAACCGCCCGAAATTAAATAAATAAATCCCCCTTTAACTATGACACTCACATAAAAAAGAACAGAAAAGGTCTAATGTAAAAGGTTCAAAAATCATTTATTTTGAAAACGCCCTCGTTTTCACCACTTATTAAATAAAAGAAAAAGATTAAGATAAAATTATCTATAGGGCTTTAAGAACGTGAGTTCCTCATCCTCGACTTTTCAAAATCCCCAAACTAAGCTTAAAACGAAATCACAGTCAAATATAAGATTAGATGCTAACACTACTCATAAATGTTAATTGTGTACGCATTAGCCACTTTTCGCTCCCTTATTCCTAAATCCTTTAAGGATTTTATTATTATTATTGGTGACAAATAAATTATGTCCTTATTATCATAAAGGTGCCGGTTTAGACCATAATAGTTTGAAATACTTTTCTAAAGAGACGATATGGTGAGAATAAGGTCCACATTAAGGTTCTAATTTCGCATGATTTAGGGGTTATCATTTTTATTTCATCCGAAACAACTCAACTACGAGTCCAGAGACGGAGGCTTTATTTAGATATCCCCGGAGTCAAAATTTGGCTTTATTATTATTATTATTATTATTATTATGCAACAATATTAGCCTTCGGTCCTTTAAACAACTGACACATCGGCGTCCTAACCGACAAGCCAAAGATTGTTCAGACCTCGAGAAATTTCCATGACCTTTTTGAAGGCTGCAACAATGACGGAACAGTACCTAACTCGACAAGATACAACAAACTTTTATCAGCTCTGGTTAACATTATTATTAATTGTTACCTTTCACCCTTTAAAACGACTTGCACATCGGGCGACCTAACGACAAGATGCAGGGGTCATTATTTTGGATTCGGTTAGTACATATATTATGGATATATTATTATTATTATTATTATTATAATTATTATTTTATTATTATTATTATTATTATTATTATTATTTGATTATTATTATTATTATTATTATTATTATTATTATTATTATTTTAAGCCAAATTTCAAGTCATGTGGTCTTTTAACTACCGAGACATCGGGCGTCCTAACCGACAAGACCCGGTAGCCTATTTCCCCACAACACTAACAGAACCTCGATGTGTCTACTTTCACCAGAGGGGGAAAGGGGGGAGATATCTTAGAAGGGATTTAAACTAAGAATCGCAAAAACCAAAGTAACTTTATTTATTTAACAATTATATAACGTTTATTAAGCTGGTGGGAGCAAAAAGCCACAATTAACCTCTATGAGCTCTAAAGAGATCCAACTACTCCACGCTTAGCATCTAACTTATATTCAACTCTATCATTTTTTGTTCTTTGCAAAATTTTAAAGTTTAGCAAACGCTTAGTCTCGAAAGCTAAAGGGAAAGCTAGAGAAAAATACTCGATCGAGTCAAAAATTCCTAAGTTCTACGGGCCTACTTATTTCTAGATTTTTATATTTTCATCATTTTTTAGCATAAAATAAAGCAATATTTTGGTTAAAACAGGGTTGCAAGGGACACAGCAAGGCACAAGAAAGATCATATTTTGGCATAAATCCCCCCCCCCCCCCCACCTCTAATACCATCGAACATTGGCCTAAATGTTCAAAAATATTGGTTTTACCCCCAACACATAAGGACGAAAAAGGCAAATGCTAGTAATTCCAAGTGTGAAAGGGGAAACACAATAAATATACATGATCGGATTGAGGATTCCAAAATAAGCAGAAGATCGAAGACCGGGTGATTGGAGGATTTAAAAAAGCACGGGTCTTCACGATCTTAAGGAATCCTGCAAGCAAAAAATGATACCACAAACTATAGAAAGAAGCACGCCCCCACACTAGGGCTATAAAATCCACACATATTTTTTAAGAAAATAGAAATAAAAACATACACCGGGTTGCGTAGATTGTAAATGGACATATGAACAAGTGATGAAAAACAGATCTGGAGGTGTGTAAAGTGAAAAAGATTAAAGCCATATTAATTATAGTTATGGTGAAAAGAGATGGAAGAGATGGTGTTGCTTGAGAGAAAACACACACACACACTTTATTACAATGTGAGCTCACCCTCACGGAAGTATAGAGATGGGTTTTTATAGTCCTAGTGACATACAACTATCATACTTAGTCATTATTTCCTATATGTCACACTAAAAATGAACTAATGTAATACCGGATATGTCACCATATTTTTAAGGCTAACATCTTCCCCGCAAAATGTGTACACATACGGAAATACTTACAAAGTTCCTAACAAGTACAAATACAACAGAAATAAAGTCTTCAAAGCACTTCAAAGCTAAGATGTCTTCTGAGTTCTCCTTTCTGGAAACTGTACTGCCAGCTTGGATCTTTATTGTCTCTACTTATAACAGGAAACCATTGATTATGCACGAACTGGATTAAATTCCTATCCCCCCAATCCAGCAGCATGTCTTGAAAAAGCTTTCTTCATAGACTCCCTTTTTGCGAAGTTTCTGATCAAGCCTTCCTCCCCAAAACCAACATCCCTATCTAAGCAGATTCTAAACTTGATGTAGCTTGAACAATCTTGATACTTGTCCATTGACGTGCACAGCGGAATTTGTAGAAAGTCAAACCACACCGATGACCACGTGCTTCTTGTCATTAGGCTTGGAGAATATTCGTTAGGGGGTGGCATGCGGAGAAAATCACAACAATTCTTCTCACAATGCAGAATAACTTTCCATAAACCAAACAAAGATAAAGTAGTCTACACTACTTCCCCTGGAAAGTTGACATGGTAACATCAAAGTCAACTAAGTCCCGGATGTATACATTTTTCCCCCATGATGGTTGCGAACTCTCGGAAGCATCATTGTCGTGTACGTACATATACTCGAGAAGTTCTTGTCTTTAGCACAAATCTTGAGATCCAAATGAAGCATTACTCTCTTGTCTTCATAAAACTAGAGGACGATGAAGCAAAATCAAGAAAACTTGGTATATCAAGGTCTTGTATATGAATGTCGTTGAAGAACCTTGAGAAGTTGGCTTAGATTGTGAAGTACCTTTGTCTTGAAATGCAGTAAGAATTGCTGATTACATCTCAACCTTGAAACTCTTTGGCTTGTTTTTACCAACCTCGAATTCTGTCGGCTATTATTGTGATCACTTGTGAAGTAAACCCGATATACCAAACTTGAAAATGAAGTGAAATCCCCCAAATTTGTTACTTAAGCTTGCATTGTTGTGATTGAAGAACGGTGCAAGATTAAATCTATACGTACTCTATACCCTACCGCATAAGTATAAGAAGTACAACACCTCTTGAAATTATCCACATCGTCTTCTGCGTGTGACACTGAGTACTACAATGTAACTCCTTTAAGTGATAGTATTATCCAGGTTTGCAACCAACTACCCCTGACTGCTGGTAACTAGATAATTCAAGTCTTAATCATAACTGTATACGTTCATGCAAGTTCATCATCGATATAAAATAAAAAAAATCTTGATGAAGAAAAAAGTAGACGCCTCGTGAAATCCACTTCAATCTCAATAAGGGATACCAATCAACTTCGATATCAGCTTGTCATCGTAGTCCCGACATCTCAAGCCGTGTTGTCATTTATCGAATCTCTTCAGGATCTTTAGTGTTATGTATCATGTTTGTTGTTGTTGTTGTAGAAAAAAAATGTCGTTAAACTAGACAAATGTTGTGTTTGAATTGTCGTCAACGGATCTACATTTATCTAATTAAACTTGTCATGGTAGCATTTTATTCCCGGCTCGGTCCCTAAATATAAATCTCAGCACAATCATTTAACAAAGATTGTGTGTAGCCCAATGAATAACATTTGTTCGGGCCAGAGAACTTGTGAACAACCCGTCTACCAATAGTCAAAATGTAGATATTTTAAGTCAACACGAAAACCAGGCCAACTTATCACCGATATATAGCTGCCTCCCAAACTCCATATATCAATCCAACTCTCAGGCCCAACACTTGGTCATTCCAGCCTAATTAAAAAAACTAAGCCCAACTGGAAAGAAATATAACCCGAGTTGATTAGAGTTATAAACTCACAATCCCTAATTTTTTATCACTCCTCAGACCTAATCTTTTTCATCCGCCCCCACTTTTCTTATAATTCTCTCTCCCATCTCATCTCTCCCACGCCGCAAATATGTCCCCATATAAAGATCCAATCCAGTCAAAGCGAATGAAACACCAATTTCATAACCCTTGTTTCAGACGATGAGTTAACCTTTTTTGCTACTTCAATTGAATCGTCTTCAAGAGCTTCAAGGCCTTTATTGGTCATCTCCGGGTAGGTCTATTTCTCGTTTGCGTGTCATTCGAAACAAAGAACTGAATATGAACACTCTTGATCTTATTCATTCTTGAATATGTTTCGTAGATATAACAAGAAGCCTTGCTTCATATGGATCGATGATGAAGTTTGTATATCCTGTTTGATTGGTCTTTAAAGATCTTTGACTTTGGTTGTTAAACACAAAATCATAAGAAACTGAGATCCCCTTTTTTTTATTTCGTGTTGAGTCTTGGTGGTGGATTATGGGGAGGAGGACGATGTTGAGACGGGGGTTGTAGGATTTAGATTGATGATTTGTTGTGATGATGTTGTGAAGAGGCTGTTCGTGGAAAGTGGTTGGCTGTGATGGTTTTGGTTAATGAATATTGTTATATGATGATGCATCGAGTCCGGCGTCTTCTTCTTTTTTCTGTTTTTGTAGACCTTATGATTTGATGCTAATCTTATTAGTTTTGGACCGGTCCACCCGGTAAATACCGAGTTGACTCTGTTTTGAGTATCTATGCGTTTTACCAAAACGCAACCACCCACACCACAAAACGCAACCTCGTTTTTTTTATAGTCAAAACGCAATGACTTGACAAAATTTTGGCAGCATTTCTTTTCACAAAAATTATAAAAATGTCTTTAAAACGCAATCAAATCTGTCAAAACGCAATGGTCAAAACGCAGTTGACCACACCAAAACGCAGTTGACTTTCTCCTTAAAATTCAGACCTGGTTTTGTCTTTTTCTCTTGCGTCAAAACGCAACCAAGAAACATAAAAAAACCCAGATGTGTTTCTTCAATACCAGCTCATAAACCATAAAAATGAAACTGTTAAAAACTGTAAATGAACAGTAGCCATGACCGTAACTTGAACAAGTAATGACAGTACATGACATAAAAAACGAAACCGTAACATGAACAAGTGTCATGAACAGTAACCGGCACAACATGAACAACAAACAATATACACACGCCCCTAAGCAGCTCTGATACAATTGTAAGATTGTAAATACATATGAACAAGGAATTAAAAATAGATCTGGAGGTTGTTAAAGTATATAAGATGTAACGCCATATATTAGTTAAGGTTAAGAGAGATGGAAAAGAATGAGAGCGTTGGAGAAAACACACACACACACACATACTTTTTCAAAAGTGAGCTTCACCCCTCCATGGAAGTATGGAGGGGGTATTTATAGTCCTAGTGACATACAACTATCATACTTAGTCATTATTAGTCCCTATATGTCACACTATAAATGAACTAATATGTACTATTCCGGATAGTCACCATATTTTAAGGTTAACAGTTGCCTCTCAGAAGCGATTGTTTATTAATGAGTCGCTAGCTTGACACTCCCCCAAATTTTAGATATCCTTGGGGACAAATGGATGATCCTGGACATCCCTGCTATGGATGTCCCGGATCTCCATTTGTCCCCCAAGGATAACTAAATTAGGGGGAGAGTCAAGCTAGCGACTCATTAATAAACAAGCGCTTCTCGAGAGGCAACTGTTAACCTTAAAATATGGTGACATATCCGGAATTACATTAGTTCATTTATAATGTGACATATAGGGACTAATAATGACTAAGTATGATAGTTTTATGTCCACAGGACTATAAATACCCCCTCCATACTTCCATGGAGGGGTGAAGCTCACATTTTGTAAAAGTATGTGTGTGTGTGTGTGTTTTCTCTCAAGCACACATACTCTTTCCATCTCTTTTAACCTTAAACTATAATAATATGGCTTTACATCTTTTTCACTTTACACAACCTCCAGATCTATTTTTAATCCTGGTTCATGATTGTCATTTACAATCTACAATTGGTAAACCAGCTGCAGGGGCGTGTCGTATCCATTTTTGTTGTACATGTTGTCCGGTTACTGTTCATAGACACGGTTCATGTTACTGTTACGATTTACTGTTCATAGTGGATATATGAAGTCATGTGCATAATTGTCCCTGGAAGTTCGTACATGTTATGACTATAGGTTTGTTCGGTTGTCACTAGTCACAAATTATAGTGGGTGACATGTATGTTTTTTGTTTATGTTTTATTTTGTTAACTAGTCTGACAATCGATTTAACATGACATAATTTGATATAACTAGTTCTTTCTTTGTTTTATTTATTTCGTTTCAGTGGTGATGGCTTAATCATAGGAAACACGGCGTGTGATAAAGAGATGATCAACAAATGCACTTGTGATTTTAGAAGTCGTACACATATGTTCGCGAGGCGTGCATATATATTTTTGGAAGAGTGCACATATGTTCGCGAGCCGTGCATGTATTTTTTTTGGAAGAGTGCACATATATTATAGTGAATTTGATAATACTTTGTTTTTGAATTGTAATTTATTTAATATCAAACAAAATAATGATATTTATGTTCTTGATTTGTTAATTTAGAGGTTACATATATGTGTTTATGTTTTTGGTTATAAAGTTTGAAGATTAAAGAGTGTACACTAGAAACATATGTACAATTACCATTATAAGCACAAAAAAATATGCACTAAAAACATATGAAATTAACAATAATAAAAAAAACACATATGAAATTAACAATATTAAAAAAAAATATGCACTAGTTTTTTTTGAAAATATGTATGCTGAAAAAAATATAAAACTAAAAAAAATATTATTTTTTTAATTTTGAAAATTATAAGGTTTAAAAAAACGTTTTTAATAAAGAAAATTTAAAAAGAAGGTGAAAATGCATTTTACTATTATACCCTTTCTATTTAAATAAAATTATTTATTAATATTAAATTCCTATTGTCCAAGAGTGGTTCTAGGTACAAAAAAGTGGTTTTGCAAAGAATGATCCCCTATATATATATAATCAATATATAAATATTAGAAAATATACAATATATATATATATATATAGAGAGAGAGAGAGAGAGAGATTGGTTCAAATAAAAAGTGAATTATAATAGAAAGGATAAAAAGTCTTATGTTATTAATTTTAAAATATTTATAAAAACACATCATTAATTATAATAAAAGAATATCATTAATTTTAATAAATCTTCATCATCAATTGAGTCAAAAGACTTTTTTTGTCACTCAAAATGTGTCATGAAATTAGTGTGTCATTATGAATGTATCCAAAAAAATTAGTATGGTCAACATAGTGTGTCACTAAGATGGTCTATAATTTTTGGTGTGTCACTACATATGTACTAAAAAAATTTAGTGTGTCAGTGTATAAGTATCAACAAAATTTAATCATCAAAAAATTAGTGTGTCACTATAAATTTAATAAAAGATAATTTAATGGTAGTAAAACTAGTAAAATTAAGAAAAATAACTTTGAAATTGTTAAAAAAAACCATAATTTATTTACCACATTTATTTCATATAATGAGGATTTAAAGTTATTACTTTCAACATATTAATTACAACACCATGTAATGTCATCCATATGATCAAAAGCCATCTAACGATAAAAAATCCTTCTTTATCTTTTTCTAAACTAGATAACCTCATTCTACTATAACCATACCCAATATCTATATAATATATATAATAATAAATATATATATATATATATATATATATATATATATATATATATGATGTTCGTCTAAATACGTATCAAATAAATAACCCTCAAATATATATAATATAATAAAATACATATACGTAAGCAAAGTATCATACAAATTATTCTTAGGAAAGAATAATAAGTAATCAACACGGGTATCGTTCTCCTCGGTGAGAGGTGAATGAAAATTCACGTTTATGTCAGGAATCGAGCTTGATTATCATAAAAGATTTGGATTTTGGTTTCTAATTCTAATAACGCAAATGAAAGCAAATAAAGGCACGCTAAACTAGAAATTAAAGGCACAATTAAAACCTAACGAAAATTAAGCACTTAACGAATAATTAACGACTAACGGACTAACAGGAAAACAAAATATTATCAAATTAAACTCTTAAAACTTAAAATGCAAATTAATTAAACTAAAATACATTAAACTAATTTTTGAAAAATAAAAAAAAATTGAATTTTTTTAATTATTTAAAACCATTTTAAAACTAAATAATACTAAAAATTAAATTAAAATTAAAATTTAATCCTAAAATTTTTTAGAAAATTTATAAAAATACTATAAGCTAAACAGATGGTTATTTAAAAAAAAAAATAAAAAATAAAAAAACCGAATATGCCTGACCAATAAGCAGGAAAAATGAATAATGCAATATAAACTATAACTAAAAAAATGTATAAGAAATAAATGAAAAGAAAGTATGACAGAAAAGACCCAAGGGCGCTAATGGTAGAGTGTGTGTGTTGTGAAGGTGAGGTCGCAGGTTCGAGTCCTGGACCTTACCTTTTTGTGAATATATATATATATATATATATATATATATATATATATATATATATATATATATATATATATATATATATATATTTCTTTTGAAAAAGCTATAAAACTAGCAATAATAAGCAACTTTAGTAAAGGGACTTTTTGATAAAGCTTATTAAAAAGCTAGGAAAAGCTACTTGAAAAACGAGAGATATGGCTTTTAAGCATTTTGACACTAAACTAAAACTGATTGGCTTTTAAGGAACTAATAAGCAAATAAGAAAACCAAAATAAGCTAAAACAGGCTTAGTCCTAGACCTAATGAGCACTAAGGAGAAAGAAAGCAAAATCAATAAGCTATAGAACATTAAAAAGGCAAACAGACAGCAAAATTTAAAACACACCAAAAGGCTAAACCATTACTTTTTAAGCTAACTTAATGAACTAATAAGCTAAAAAGGAAGACAAACAAAGACAAACTAATAAAGTAATAAAAAGATTCAAACATAATCAAAAAAATAAGCTCAAAAGCACCAAAAACTATAAGACAACAAACTTTTAGGATGGACTTAAAGACCTTTTAACAGATTTGTAGGAAAACTTGTAGGACCATAAGCTCAAAGGAATAGCTAAAATCAGAACCAAATTAATTATCATGTGATAAGCCTAAAATCCAACAAAATCTAATCTAAATAAGCCAGAACTGACCTTAAATAAGCTGCATAAACAGCCCTTAAAAAACATGCAAATATAACGATACTAAATGACTCTTTTCAACTCAATTGCACCTCAAGGCTTTTTCAAATTATAAACACATAAAAACAATGCATAACCTTATTCAGGCACAAAAACTAAAACTTAAATGAGCTTTTAAGAAGATTGGCAATTAAACTTTTTGAGAAAACTTTAAAACTGCTAACTTGAACATTCATTAAAACAGATTTAAAAACTTAACAAAAACAGCTTAAAGCTATCTAAAACTATCTTAAGGACTAATCTAAAGCTAATGCAAATTGACTTGAAAACCAAAAGCTTACACAAGCAGTTTTAACTAAGTTAAAACTGCTTGAGTAAGCTTTTGGTTTTTCAAGTCAATTTTTCATTAGCTTTAGATAGTCCCTTAAGATATTTTTAGACAGCTTTAAGTTGTTTTTGTTAAGTTTTTAAATCTGTTTTAATGAATGTTCAAGTTAGCAGTTTTAAAGTTTTCTTAAAAAGCTTAATTGCCAATCTTCTTAAAAGCTCATTTTTAGTTTTTGTGCCTAAATAAGGGTCTTATGCATCTGTTTTTATGTGTTTTTAATTTGAAAAAGCCTTTGGTGCAACGGATTTGAAAAAGAGTCATTTTAGTATAGATTATTGCATGTTTTTTAGGGCTGTTTTATGCAGCCATATTTAGGGTCAATTTATGGCTTATTAGATAGATTTTGTTGATTAGCTTATCCACATGATAAAGTTCCTTTGTTTCTAGATTTTAGCAATTCCTTTTAGCTTATGTGTCCTAAAAGTTTATCCTAAAACTGTTAAAAGGTCCTTTTAAGTCCATACCTAAAGTTTGTTGTCTTTAGGTTTTTTGGTGGCTTTTGAGCTAATTTATTTGCTTTATTTTGAATCTTTTAATACTTATTAAGTTTTATGTGCTTTGTTTGTCTCCTTTTTACCTATTAGTTCATTAAGTTAGCTTAAAAAGTAATGGTTAAGCCTTTTGGTGTGTTTAATTTTGCTGTCTGTTTGCCCGTTTTTAATGTTTCTATAGCAATAATGATTTTCTTCTTTTCTCCTTATGCTCATTAGGTCTAGGACTAAGCCCTGTATTAGCTTATTTTGTTTTCTTATTTGCTTAATATTACCTTAAAAGCCAATCATTATAAGTTTAGTGTCAAAATGCTTAAAAAGCCAGTATCTCTCGTTTTTTCAAGTATCTTTTCCTATCTTTTTAATAAGCTTTATCAAAAAGGTCCTTTACTAAAGTTGCCCTTATTATTGCTAGTTTTATAGCTTTTCAAAAGAAATATATATATATATATATATATATATATATATATATATATATATATATATTATATATAATAAATATTATATAATAAATATTCACGAAAAGGTAAGGTCCAAGACTCGAACCTGTGACCTCACCTTCACAACACACACACTCTACCATTAGCGCCCTTGGGTCTTTTCTGTCATACTTTCTTTTCATTTATTTCTTATACATTTTTTTAGTTATAGCTTATATTGCTTATTCATTTTTTCCTGGCTTATTGGTTCAGGCTTATTCGGTCTTTTTCTTTTATAAACCACCTGTTTAGCTTATAGGATTTTTATATATTTTCTAAAAATTTTTAGGATTAAATTTTATTTTTAATTTAATTTTTAGTATTATTTACTTTAAAAATAGTTTTAAATAATTTAAAAAATTCAAAAAAATATTTTTTATTTTTCAAAAATTAGTTTAATGCATTTTAGTTTAATTAATTTGCATTTTAAGTTTTAAGAGTTTAATTTGATAATATTTTGTTTTCCTGTTAGTCCGTTATCGTTAATATTCGTTAAGTGCTTAATGTTCGTTTGATTTTTAATGTGTCTTTAATTTCCAGTTTAGCGTCCCTTTATTTGCTTGTCATTTGCGTATTAAGAATTAGAAACCAAAATCCAAACTTTTATGATAATCAAGCTCGATTTCCCGACATAAACGTGAATTTCCCATTCACCCTCTCACCGAGGAGAACGATACCCGTGATATTACTTTCTTATTCTTTCATAAGAATAATTTCCTTACGTAATGTATTTTTATAATATTATATATATTTGAGGGTTATTTGTTTGATACGTAGTTAGACGAACATATATATATATATATATATATATATAGAAATATATATATATATATATATAGCTATAGTATATAATATATAAATGGTATGGTTTTATTGTAAATAAGGTTTAGTGTAGAAAAGATAAAAGGATTTTGATGAAATATCATAGTCGGATTAGTGGGCCCATGAAGTTAACACCTTTGAAGGGAGATCACAATCCTAAGTGCGATTAAAAAGAAAGTAAGATGAAGAAGATTTACTTGAATGGGGTTAATGTTTTTTATTTGGGGTGAAAACGGGTTAGGGTTTTGATTTGGGAGAAACAGGTGTTAACCTAATATATAAAAAGACTAATGGGCCGGGTTTTGGTTATGTATTAAAGTAAACCCGAAATGAATGGGTTAGTTATATTTACACCTGGAAAAAAACAAATATTTAACCAGATGGAAAATTAACCGGTCATACATACTGTAGGAACCCGATATCACTTCATAACATACAATCGATCACGAAATCGGAACTAGAAATGAGAAAGAGAGAGTTGTTCTAGAGAGAGAAACTAGAGAGAGAGTTGAGAGAGAAAGTGAAAAGATATTTATAAATATTTGAACCACTGTACTTTTTCCAAGTGGAGAAAGTTCCTTATATACACCCCAAACTTAAAGAGCTGACCGCGTGAGATATTAACCAGGACCCCCCGGCTCGGGTTTTGCGTGGGATTACACCCAAAAACAAATACAAAATATATAGATTATCTATCGAGCACTATTACAGACCGAGAAGCTACCATCGTAGAGTGACCGACTTCCTTGTTCGTCTCATAATAAATTGAGGCTACACAATCTCCCCCGAAGTGAGGTCCTGGCACACGGGAACGAAGCTTCCTTTATTGACTCAATAAAATTTGAGGCTAACATCTTCCCCCGAAAGTGAGTTCCATTGTGATCACATCTCCTTCATAAGACTCTGTGCGAATTTGATTTTGTTCGTTTAAAGCTCGAGTCTTCTTATAGGTCTTTGTCTTCGCTATGTTGTTGTAAGCTTGTTCCTTCATGCTTTGTGATCTTGACTTTGAGCCTTTGATCTTTGTCTTTATCGTCCTCTATGCATCTTCCGTTCTTAGGACTTTACCAACATGCCATAACAATTTATCCATATCTTGACAGCTTCAAAAGCTGATTATGCGAATGGTCTTTGTCTTTAAAGTCTTGAGCGCTTTACTAGATAGTATGTCTTCGGAGATTGACCACTTTGGATTGGGATTTGAGGTTTCTGCCGTCCATCACCGTTGACCTGCAGTGACGGTCTTGTGGATAACGAGTAAATGAGCTTGAGAAAATCAAATCGACGTTCACTCGTTAAAGACAGTTTTTGTATAACATCGAGAGGTGTCAGTTTTATCAAAATCTCAACCCGTCAATCTTCATTACTGGACCCAACAGCGATTATCTCTCTAAATTTCATGTCTCCAAGTTTGATGCATATGAATCTGCGCAGAGTCACCTACACCAACGAGCTAGCTTTGATGCGCGACACCAACTCGCAGGAAAGGTGCCATCTTCCATTGTAGAATAACATTAGTATCACTCGCGAGGATGTATCTGGCAAATAGCTACAATTGTTTTAGCGTAGGACCCTTGATATCAGCTTGTGAAATTGGATGAAGTGTCCAACAAGGGTTGTGAAATGGAATGTGTCCCTACTACAGATGTTTATGGATCTCATTGGCTCTAGACTTCGATTAGTGTCTGGTTGGAGGTTTAGTTAGAGGAGGCTGGAGCATATTTGCGCCAAACACCGATGCAATATCAACAAGCTCCGACTGAGATGTCTTATAGATAAATTGTGTACTCCTGACTATTGTGTAGAAGTGTTCAGTTGAGAGAATCCAGAATGCGGGTAGGTGTGTGCTTTGCATGCAATGGGGCTGGAATGGTTGTTGGCATGGGCAGCAATCAACGTGTGTGGCGGACAGCATTGAAGTGGACCCGGTTCCTTCTGCCTTACAGGGTGTGGAGGGCTTCGTCCTTTAGACACCTTTACGTTCATTTCCTGTTTCATGTCGTCTTCGCCTTCAATGCGTACCATTAGGATCTAACGACATCTACTCACACAGTGTGTGTCGTTGGTTCCTGTGTTAGGGGCTCTTCTTAGGCTTCATTATTCCGAGTTATAATAATTCACCTTCCCAATCTACCTACAGGTGCGGTTATTTCCTAATACTTGGGAATTATCTATCGAGGGTAGATATCCAGTAGCTTCTGGGTGGGATCAAAAGGATTGAGTCCCTCACTCCTAACCACCTTAACTGACTTCTAGAATCGTCAGTGAATATTAAGAATGTTCGTGTTGGTGATTTATCTATCATACCCTATAAACCTTTTACTTCAATGGTCAGACACAGGGAGATGTCGATTAGATCCGGGGTTAATTTACTTTTTCTACCTCTTATAATTAAAATAATATACACTTGTTTTTGAAATACACCTATGATTAAAATATTCTTAGAAAAGTCTGTGGGAGATAATATTATATAGCAATGAATGTTTGGAACATTTTGATAATGTTTTTGGAATACATAAGACAGTTGTCGTTGTTGATCGTATCCATTAACATTAAAACTTTTGGTTTTTCAAACAATACTCATACTACCCATCCCCATCAAAAAACTTATAGTACCACATTAGAAATTGTTGTCATTTGACATATCAAACATTGTGAGTGCGGAGTGTTCTAGAATATCCTCATACAAGTTTTGTAAGATAAGATCTATGAGTTTCTGTCATCGACAAATTCTTTTGAAAAATTTGGTTCAAAGCATGTTTGAAAAACCAAATGTTTGAGGTCCGGTCCCTCTTCTACACGTCAAGGTAAGTCGCCCGGAATACCGTACTCCTATCCTTTTTTCGTGAGCGAAAACACATTGAATGTCGTGGTTGACCAAACTCAAGACCGAGAAACGTAATTTCGAGCAGGGTGCAGATAAGAATATTTACTACCAGGCTTTTATTTTGAAGGCCGGGTTATGTATTGAGCATGTCTTGCACATAGAGCCCCAGTAAGAAAATAAACTTTACGAAATGACAGATGCTTGGAAACATGTGCAACGCCTCGCTCATAACTGCATTTACATAACACACCCATCGGCCTCAATGTAATCTATTCGATCATGCTAATAGAGAACGTAAATTGATGAGATCGAGATACCAATAAGACTGGGCGTGTAGTTTGAGGGGTGTGGGGGTTATGGTGTGTAGAGATGGTGACATGCTGTGGGGGTGTGTTGTTTTTTCCGATTGTCCAGATGCTTTGCTATAATGATGCGTGGTTGAGTCTTGATGACCATCTCGTGTCGTAGCGGTAGGATGGAGTGAACTTGGATAGTGTCAAACGTGTGGAACCACTCTTGTGTATATTGTCTGGTTACAGTTGCGGTGGGATCGAATTGCGAAGAGGGCGTACGTTAAGATGCTCTAGAAAAGTCATGTGATGAAATCCGTGGCCGGGAGACTAGACTGGGAACATAACTTCAATTGACCATGCAACGAACACTCGAGGGCTGATCCGTGATAGATTGTGCAGCTTCTGCTTCCTCTCTGCTACCCCTGCCCTTTGCGATCAAAAACATGAGTGGATCTACGTCACAGATTGTGAGGAAATCGGGAGCGCGGGGCAGCGGGGGCCGGACAACGGGATTAGTGTATGGTCATCTGTCTGTCCTCCCTATTGAGCGTCCTCTTTCCCGATGCGATTTTTGTTTCAGCAAGACAGACGCCTATTTTGCGAAGATAAACATCACAGATCAAATTCACTAACCCAATTTGAACAAATTAAAGTTTTTGTTGAACTACATAGATATAGAGCAATAAGATCAAAAAGTAACTTTCTATGGGATATCATACGGGACACAAGAATTCGTTGTCACCTCTTTTCCCTTATAGATGAACAGAACAGAGAAAAACAAGGTGACGCAAGCCGAGAGAACCGGCAGGGAGAACGAGCCCCGCGGGAAAGGCAGAGAGAATCGACCAGGCGCTGGGAAAGCCCTTAGGAGAAGCCTCCAGAACGCGCTAGGTACTGAGAGAGCGCGACGAAGCCGAAGGCAGGCAAAATGTCTCCCCTTTGAAAGCTTGGAAGCGAAAAACAAACCAGAGTTGACCAAGATGAAAGAAGAAAGATAGAAGACCTATGTACCGAAGCTATGATGAAGAGTCACGCGCCAGCGAGTGATGAGAGAGCATGCCTGGCAAGGAGGGAAAGACCGCCGCACTGTTTTTTTGTTTTTTTAGTGATCTGGTATTTTTTCCTTTTTGACGCTTTTTTTTTTACATTTTTTTATTTGTTTTTTCTTTTTTGGAGATTAAAAAAAAATCGGCGCAGTGATGCTGCGTCCTTATTCTCTTATTGCTCTTTTTTTTGTTTTCCTCCTTTCGTTTGTTCTCCTATTTCTTACCTTTGTTTCTCCTTTCGCACCCCTATCCCTAATCAATGTTCTTTTTTGTTCTCGTTTGTTTTTTTTTATTGCGTTTTTTTTGTTTTGCTTTCGTAGTCTCTTTTTTTGGGTTATTCTGAATCCCCAATGATCTCTGCTGTCTGTTTTCATCCTTCTGTTTCTTGTTTTTTTTGCGTTTCTTTGGTTGCTTTTTTTTTTATTTTTTGCTTTTTCCTTTTTTTTTCTTTTTTTCTTTTTTTTTTTGTTTCTTTTTTTTTTTTTGTTGTTTTTTTTTTTTTTTTTTTTTTTTTTTTATATTATCTTCCCTCCTATTTTGTTTTTTTTGTTTATTTTGTCTGTTGCCGTTTGGTTTTTTCCTTGGGTTGTTTGTTTTTTTAGCTCCTTGCAATACTTTTTTTTTTTGTTTACTATTGTTTTTTTTTGTTCTTTTTTTTCTCTAAAGGTGTCCTTCTGTTTTCTCTTTCTTTTTTCTTTTTTCTTTTTTTCGCCTTTTTTGTCTTTTTTAATTTGGTTTATTTTTTCTACTAAATCCTGCTTCTGTCATTTTTTCTGCCTTCTACGTGTTTTTCCCTGTCTATTTATTCGCGGCTTCGCTTTTTCTGTTTTTCTCGTTTTGGTTGTTTTGGTTTTTTTTGAGTTATCTGTCTTTTTTTTTTTTTTTCTTTTTCTGCGTGGGTCTTCTCGAGTTCTCATTGTTCTCTTTTCTGTTTCATTTCTTTTTGGTTTTTTTCCTTTGTTCTTTTTGGGCACTAGTTCTTGTTTCCGTATTATGTTTGTTTTGTGTTTTTTTCTTTTTTTTTTTTATTTGTTTTATTTTTTTAGTTTCTTTTTGTTTTTTCTCTGTTGATGTGTTTTTTTTATTGATTTTTGTTCTTTTTTCTTTTGTGGTTTTTTTTTTAATTTTTACTTCTTACGTGTTGCTAATGCCTCCTTTGTGTTTGCTTTTTTTATTTTATATTCGTAATCTTTTTGACTGTTATTTTCTCTTTTGTTTCGGATATATCGATATCTACAGTCTGGAGATCCTTCGTACCTTATCCCTCGCTTTTTTTTTTTTTTTTCTTTTTGTTTTTCATTCTTTTTTATCTTAACTCCCCTACCTGCTCTCCGTGTGTGTTTGTTTCTTTCTCTGATTATCCTTGTCGGCGCAACTTTCTTCGGATCTTTTAGTTCTCGTTCTCTTGTTATTTTTTTGATCGTTTGTGGTCTTGTTTGGTTGTTGTGTTGTTTTGTGTGTTTTTCTGAATCTCTTTGTGTTTCCTTTCGCTTATGCGCATTTTTCTTGGTTCCCTTTTTTTTTTTGAGTTTTTTTATAAAATTGCATGTCTTTGTTTTTTTTTTCTCCTTTCGGATTACGGGTTTTTTGTTTTGAGTCTGTCTTCAAAATCTTGTCGTCGAGTTTTTGGCTTTTTGTTATGTTTTCTTTTCTTCTTTTGTCTTAATCTTCTCTCTTTTTTACGCCATATTCCAATCTCATGAGTCCGCTCCTTTTATATGATTGGACACGAGTGGGCCATGGACTTAAGATGTAGACCTGCACTGACATTCGACAAGACGCTTGTTTTCGCTTTCAACGTTGGTTAGTTGAATATCTTGCATGTTGAACCATTGTGGGGGTTTACTGTCCAAACTTATTATGTGCAAAGATCGCGAATATGCTTGCACAGACTAGAACACCACAGGGCTTAGAACTTTTAGTCTTTGAAAATCTCTATCCGCGTGCAGATTTAGCCACCTAAGTAAATTGAGATCGTAGGAGTTCCATGTGTTTTCTATCGCACAACGGGAGGTGTTCTTTTGATTAAAGTACACTCCCGCGCCCGAGGTTAAGATCTGGATCTGGTTTCTTGGCATACATTCGTGTGCCTACGTAACCGGTGTGTTTCTTGTTGGTCTGTCTTATTAGATGGTACCTTAGGGCCACAGCGAGTTGTATACTCGTGCTGGCTTTTTATTTTCACTATCAATGATATGTGGGCATGAGATCACATTGGGACAGTCTGGATAGATTTATATATTGGGGGGGTGGTATGTTTCGTGGTCGTGGGTGGAAGTTTATACACCGTCTTCATGTGTCTTTTTCTTTAGCTTCCTCTGAGGTAGTGATCATGAACAATGTTCGTTTGAGTTATACCTAGATGACGTGGTGCAAGTATGTGATGAGGTTTTGTAGGGCACGATTCTCGGTACCCTATAGGCAAATCGATGTGTAGTGACTGGGCTTTGACAAGTCGTTGTTACATCAACGTGTGGAGGCAAACCGTGGTGTGGAAATTCTAGGTCGTTTCAGACTTTAACAGCATGTAGTGAGTGTCGAACAACGAGGAGGGGTGTTTTGAGTGTTGTCCTACCGGTTTCACCACAGATTTGAGGGCTTTGAAACTTATAGTTCACACTAATTTTCCTATTGTATTTCCCTATTAGCTCATTTGTTATTGCTGCAATTGCAAACCACCCTGTTTCTGATCGAGCTAGGTAATCACATTTTCATTAGATCTTTTTTGTCTGCTTGTGCCAGTTTTAAGAGGCTACAAGTCTCGGGACGTCGGGTCTGGTCAACGCGTGTCCTTATCGATAGAATCAAAAGATCTTTGTAACTGTTTCAGAGTGTCTTTGTTCCGTTTGTATGGATGCCGCAGCTCTCTCATGGAATTTAGCCACACTTTGTTCCATTTCGATGTTTATTTGGTTCAGGTAAAGACGTTGTCATTTGTAACCTGTGGCTCTCATTACGTTTTAACTTGCTTTAACCTTGGCTTCATTACTTTTTACATTCAAAAATTGACCTTGTTGCCCTTCTTTTAAAACTTGATTTTGATATTTAAGTTCAAGATTAACACAATGTGCTTCCATTCTTGAAAAATCTTTTTGAAATTGGGCAACAGTATTTTTGAGACATACATTTTCAGACTCGAGTGATTGATCTGAGAGTTTAGTTGTCATGTTATCAGTTAATTTAGCAGGTAAAGGACGTATGTCATGACATTGTTCAGCATTCTGGTCAACCTCTCCTTCATTATTGAATTCAGGTTGCTCAGTATGCTGTTGTCCTGTAGCAGATACATTATCATCAGCAGTCGTTTGTACCTCAGCCATTGGCTCTTCATTATCTATGGGTCTGATATCTGCATCATCAACATGTGCATCATTCCCTGATCTGCTGCTTGTATCCTGCTCTTGTGATTCTGTCCCATTGCTTTCAATGATAACTAAACTAGCATCCAATGCTTTACTCGAATCAACCTTTTCCTCTATCGTCTGCGTCAGTCTTTCATTCACCCTGCTGTCATACTCCATTTTATGCAGCGCTCTTTTCTCAATCGACTTTTTAACATAATCCATGTTTTGGATCAGTGTATCACGGAATTCTGGAATATCGAGTCGAGTGTATTCTAGAAAGTAGTTTCGTGTCATTACAATATATTCATCATTCAAATAAATCTTTGACTTGATGAACATCTGAAACTGTGTCTCGAGAACTTTAAAAGAAGCCATGGATCCAATCTCTTGAAATTCTTTGTTGTCAAGTTGCTTTTCTAGTTGATCCATGTTTAGGAAACCGTGCCTGTGAAAGTCTCTAGATCTTGACAAAAAAGTGTCGTAAATGCGCGTTTGAATCCATCCTCGGTTCGACTTCCTTTTAAGTCGTTGTTTAAAAGACACTTGAGGTGTGAATGAAGTCGTTGAAAAGATACCATGCAACTTTCTTTTGTTTTGTCTTGAATTAGTTGCATTTGTTGTATTTCTGAATCTGAACACGAAGATAAGGTATCTTTCTTTTCCATTTTATCGTGAATTATGAAGTGTAAAAGATTTGTTGGATATTTAGTGGATGTGTTATGATTGAAGTTGTGGTTGTGTTAGCAATTCACGTTTACGGGATTTTACACGTCTATGATTAAAACCGATAAATGAATTAACGGGATTTTACAAAATCAATAGAAAACCGTGAATGATTTGATTCGGAATCAGCGGCCAATGATTTAATTGTATAAAAACAGATAATTTTCTGGCTAGGGTTACAGCAGATTGTTTAAATAGGCTCACCAAACTGAAACGGGCCTAAAAATACAGATGGGCCGTGAGCTAGAACAAAAACAAGTCTAACACAAATTCCAAAAAACTGAAAAATGTCAATAAATCATAGTAAACGAGCTTTTTGGGCCTTAAGAAATCCGTAACCAGCTAAAGGGTGGTTACAGCGTGATCCGTCTCGTTTTTCTCTTCGATTTGAGAGGTCACGGGCCTGAAACGGACTTACGGATCAAAAGTTATGGCTCGTTTGAAGATATAAAAAATTACACCGAATATTAATTTGATCTCGCGTAGTCGTACGGTTATCGTCGGTAAAAACCAAATATACCACGTCGATCGAAATGATGTCACGAACACGATGATATAAGTCTTAAGTCCCGTCGTTTAACGTCACTCGAAACCGAAAAACCAAAAATTTGTTAAAACGTGAAGAAACTCGTTCAAGCTAGAAGAGAATCGAAAATTTTGTTCTTGTGTGTGATGTAGTTCGGTTCAAGCTAAACAAAAACTCGTTCGGTCCAAGTAAAAAAATTACTCGATCGGTCGTTGAGATTTGTACTCGTTCGGTCCAAAAAAAATTCAACTCGATCGGCTCAAGAAGATGAAACTCGTTCGGTGGTTGAAGTGTGACTCGTTCGGTCCTTGACAAATATAACTCGTTCGGCTCTCAAGTGAATGATCTAGTTCGGCTCTTTGAAATTGTAACTCGTTCGATGATCAAGTGTTTACTTCGTTCGGTCCTTGAGTTTTCACTCGTTCGGCTCAAAAAATTTCCACTCGTTCGGCTCTAACGTTTTTCACTCGTTCGGTTGTACAAGTTTTCCACTCGTTCGGTTGTAACGTGTTTCCACTCGTTCGGTTCAAGTCAATGAAAACTCGTTCAGTCCTTGAGATTTCGAGTGCTCTTCATTTCAGCCGTTTACATGAAGAAAGAAAGAAAAAAAACCAACTAAAAGCTTGTATAAGTATAAGCTGGAATGGTGTTTTTTTTTTCAAACTAAAAACACACTCGTATCACAACTAAAGTTGTGTAGACAGAATTAATAGGCCAAAATTATTTGTGTACACAATAAGCCCAAACTCAAAATGTTATAAAGAAATTTGTGAAATCTAAAAAAACAACAAACGTGATATAAAAATAAAACGAGATATCGACAATAGAAAAAAGAAAAAAATAGAAAAGAAGTAAAAAAAATAAGCCGAAACCAACAATAAGCGCAAAGAAGCTCACAACAAAACCACAAAACCCACCCGTGGCTCGTGATACCAATTGTCGGATCCCGTTTAACACTTTCACTTCATATCACAACACGGATCGAAACTAGAAAAGAGAAGATTGTTTAGAAGTTGAGAGAAGAGAGAGAGAGAGATGAGAGAAAAAAAAGAGATGTATTATTAGATTGAGAATGAGATAGATTATTAGAGATAGATATTTTTCCAAGTGAAAAATATATGTATATATACCCCTACACATTTAATGTGACGCGCGGGATATTTAACTAGGACTCGGGCTCGGGTTTTGCTTGGGATTAAACCCGAAACATATACAATATTAGATTAACTATCGAGCCCGATTCCCGATACTTTCCTATTACAACATTAACTAATTAAAGACCGAAGCTCCATCGTAGAGTGACCGAGCTTCCTTGTTCGACTCAATAAATTGAGGCTAACAAAGTGAACCAGCAAGACAAAGTCTCACCGATTGAATAGAAAAATCGATTTGAAAATCAATCGACGTGTCACTTGCTAAAGTGGTTTTGTGACACATCGAGAGTGTTAATCATTTCAAAAATTCATCATCAATCGTCAATTCATAACTTGGAACAAGTTTGATTCTTATAGAATCGCACCATCGTTTCTTTCCAGTTGTCACAAGTTTGATTTATATAGAATCTCATAAGTCACCTACCATGAGCTTGTTTGATGTTGGCTCAAGCAGGATTTTCATCTTCATTGTGAATATTTAAATATCACTCGGATGTTCTGGCAAAATCACAAGGATAATGCGTAGGACTTCTTAATATATATCTTGTTATTCACATTATGTGACATAGCAAGCATAAGTTGACAAGTGTCCTAATGAGATTTATTAATGATCTCTTTTGGCTCTAGACTCAATAGTGCACTTTGGTTTTAGTGATCGGAGGCTGGAGCAAACTGTTAGCTTTTCAATATCAACTATCTCGGAGTGAGAAAGTCAATAGAAATGCGTGTAATCTCCATGAGAAATGAAACAAGAGTCTATTGAGAGACCTTGAGTGGCTAGGGAGGGTTGTGCATAGTGTCACTGGGTCTATGACTGTCTTCAATGTTACACAACATCTTAGTGTTTCTAACAGTTTATGTATTGACCCGGTTTCTGCCTAAGTGTATGGAGGGCTTCTTTCTTTACACCCTTTATCCTTACATTTCTTTTTCATTCTTCAACCCCTTCAATGCTTACCGAGACTTCATAACTAGTACCTTGTTGGGTTTGTTCCAGTACTAGCTCCATCTCAGTCGGTACTTTTCCGATTCTCACTTTATTCTCTCTTTTGTTTCATACCTAAGGACTTTTCACTATGATTGTATATCCCTGGGTAGAATCCTCCGGTTCTGGCTGGATTTATGGGATTTGAATACTATGTCTAAACCCACCTTTAACTCCAATAAATAATTTAAGTAATGGTCCGGTCTTTTGGGTATTCCTCAAAAGCGATAAACCAAAACTCATTGAAAGTTCAATCAAAGTGTTTGATATATAATATACAAAAAGATTTACACTTTGAGGTTTTTTTTATCATCACTCAAAGCTCCCCCTTAACATGTGCATCGTAATCGTAGTACATGCTAAGTGTTGAGTGCATTGAGTCCATTTTATAAGATCACATTTCAATACAAATTAGATTTAGTTTAATCGCATTTTCTCCCCTTATTCAAAATGTTAATCCCTTGATATTTTGGATATCAATTGATTAAATGTTCGGGGACAAGATGTTACATAACTATTAAGACCATTTTAATGCTCCCCCTCACTTATTGAGGGTATATAAGACAGTGCTGATTATAATAATTTGAAAATTTTTGAATTTACTAAGAAATTCTTGAAAATTTTGCACTCGAGCACTCTTTATAATCACAATAAAGTCTATACTACATATATACAAAATTTCAAAAGTTATTTATTACGTACAAGGTTTGACCTGGTATGATGAGGACATCATATGATAAATCATATGGTCCTTTGCAGCAGTCGAAAGTCTCCCTCGTACGGTCTCCCACCAACAAATTTCTCCAAGCTCCGCATAATCCTCCTGGTCTTTAGCTGTTTATCAATTGCCTGGATCATAGCTCCTGCTTTATCTCTATCACTTTGTCTCTAGATAGTCTGTGGTAGATACTTCATCCGAATTCCCTTTAGACGATCATCAAGAGCAGTCCGAACATCATTGAGTGTACCGTCACTAAACTTGTGTAGTTCATCAATACGCATCAATCTGTTCTTCTTGTCTTTGTTCTGGTAAATGAAACCTCTGGGTTGGAGTATGCTGTATAAGCTTCCCTTCGTTTAAGATCTGATCTGTACGTATCCGGCTTTGTGAGGTTGAGCTTCTTTTGGTAACTTTCGACACCTAATTGAAGATCTTCCACACGCCTTTGGATGACAATGCTTCTTGTAAACATTCGCAAGGAGACATTAAAAGCTAGGCGTTCTTCAACAGTGAGATTTTTCAACTTTCCTTGAATAAGAAGAAGCAGCATGTCTTCCATGTCTTATATGCGAAGCCTGTTGAAATCGCCTTCTTTGAATTTGTATAGTTTATCATCATCTTTACGAATAGTGATCCAATCCGGATGCTTGTAATTATGCCATTCGACTATTTGAAGCTTTGTGACAGCAATAATTATGCGTTTGGAGTAGACATCTCGAGCAGATTCCCTGTTAGCAGCAAATCCATAGAATTTTTATCGTTTTCGCCCCCAATGTGAGATTCCCCAGAGTGCATGCTTGTCGTAGCTAACCGAAACTTGACTCCACATTCTGTTAGGGACCAAATCTTCAATCCATTTGATGTACCCATAATCTACAGCCTTGGTCTTCGTCACTGAAGTTATATATTTTCGGCTTGAGACACCACCACTTAGATACGCAAGGCATTGTTGATGAAGTGATCAAAAGGAATGACTTGACGACCTCGAGAATTAGGTATCAATGGTAATGGCTTGCGCAGATCATGCGGATATTGCTGACCTTCAGGGTTCTTCTAGTCTAATTAATCAGTGGTTGCCTTGTAGACTTATTTAAAGAAATATTCTAGCTCTACCAGACTCTTGCATGATCCTTTCATCAGTTCAAATGTTGGACTGGCTAATAACTCTAGAGTCAGAGTATCAACTTTAAGCCTATTCATTACGAATGCTGAGAAGTCTAGATGAGTGTCCATCAGCTTATTAAACGACTCACGGGTATCTTCTTTCTGGGCCAAAGTGCTTAGCCAAGGTTGAACAGGTCCATAAGCAGCAGGCAAAGTGTTGTTCCAATCACGATCGGGAGTAGGAGGTTTTTCCAGTTTTTGAAACCAATCAGGAAGCTGAAAGGTCTCTTCATCAGGTATATCTTCAGTATCTCCTGGTAGAAACTCCTGATGTACGGGTTCTTCCAAATCTTCGGCAGTGTGCATTGGCTCCTCTGCTTAAGCAGACTTGTGATAAGATTTGGACCCTTCAGTTGACTTGTCAGTTGTCTTGGAGGTCTTATCCTTTGGTGCACCAGTTGACTCTGGTTCTTTTCCAGCTATTCTTCTCTTAGACCCCCGGTTTGATCCAGCAGAGGGTTCTTCGTCTTTATCCTCATCATCTCGACGTCTTTTAAACAAGATAGTATCTCCATACGTGTCAAGTATAAGTTTGTCACTTTCGTAGGCATCAAACAATGCTTTGTAGAGATTCTTCTGTTCATCAGATATGTTGATTGTCTTATTACTTTCCATCTTATCTATGAGAATCTTCTTCAGCTCAAGTTCAGAAAGGTTGGCAGCTATAGCTTGGGATGTCTTAGATTCATTGGATGAACGAGTCAGAACCTCTTCTTCGAGTTGTTCATTTACAGTCTTCTCATTTTTTTGGCAAAATCTTGGAGACTTATGCTTTAACTTGTTCTTTGACTTGATCCTTGACTATTTTCTTAATGTTGTCATCAAGTTTATTGATCAAATCTGCATTTTCAGCTTGAGCTTCATCTCTGGGTCTGTTGGACTGTAACTGAATAGCTATTTTGACGGATTCATGCATCTTGTTGGCAAGGTACGCATCAACAATGCCTGGAATTGAAGAAACTACTGCAACAAATTAGTTCGTTTGCTTGAATTCTGATAAATCGGTTTCCAAAGTTTCTAGTCTATGGTCAAACCCGAATAAAGAACCAAAGTTAGGAAGATCTTTTAGGGAGGAGCTTAGAACAGTTGCTGGTGTGGGAACTGGTGTTTGTTGCAGATGTGTGATGAGAGGAGTGGGTGGTGGAGGAAGAATTGTTACAGACAAAAGAGGTGGCTCAGCAATAGTAGTAACCAGAACATCTACCAGAGAAGTTGACTCAGTGTTAAGATTAAATATAGAGTCAATACCTGTATCTGGACTGGGGTTGAGCATGTTAGAAACGAAGCCAGATGACATAGAAGAACTCTGTTGTTGACCTTCAGGATTAACCGGAGTTATAATTACATGAGTGTCTTCTATTACTTGAGTAGTTTGAATGATAGTGCGTGGAGCATCTGTCATTTCAGTATCTCTTCCCTCCAGATTGACGTTTACATCCTTGTATAATTCATTCGCGTCGTCCTATTCATTTGTCAGTTCTTCCCCCTCAACATTCGCACCTTGAATTTCTTCATCACTGTCTTCATCATCAGTGGATTCAACATGAGAAGGTGTTTGAACCCTAGGATCAAAGCTATCTTCTTCTTTATCTTCTTTATTATGAGTGGAAAGCTTGGGATAAACAAAGTCATCACCATCGTTGTCTAAATCAGTTTGCTCATTATTAGCATCTTGATTTTCATCATCTTGTACATCATATTCTTGACCATCATCATCTTGATTATCAGCATCGTCAACATCATTATCATTTTCGCTTTCCGCATCATCATCTTCACCGGAACTGGATTTCCAAGAAATCTGCTCATCATCAAAATAATATTTAGGTACATCAGGAACCCCTGGTGTAACACCAGTTTCTTTATTTGCACCTGATCCGCTGGCGTAGGAGCTATGGAATTAAGTCAAGCTTATTTTAGTGACAATTCTCATTTGTTCTTCCTCCGTCAATGCCACTTCTGATAGAGTCTCCAATCCTTTAGTAGGTATCTTCTTCTTACTTGGTTTAGTCACCTTAGCAGTTGCTTTGAGTCTTTTACCTTTAGGAGCTTTTGGTGCTTTATCAGATCTAGCTTGCTTCTTCTTGACACTTGCTTTTGTTTTTGGAGGTTCAGCTCCTGAAGCAATGACATATTATTCTTTGTAGGATTCAGAATCTTTGATGGCTTCATTCGTCAATTCATTAGGCAAAATGGCATCATACAACTGTGTGTTCGCATGCCTAGAGACAACCTTTATCATGTTGAACATGTAGTAATCCCCAGCAAAGTGCCAATTTACCTTGTTCCTTCTTGGAATAGATTGATCCTTAGTCATGAAGAAGTTGATGATGACCTTGGTGAAGCGAGGGTATTACATCTCTTTACTTCTCTTGACATTCTTGTTCTCTACTTGATAAATAAATTCCTCCCACAGAAGGTAGGCATACTCGACATTCTTCTTATGGTACATGCCCCAAAGGATTTGAGCTTCGAAGACTGTCATAACCTATACTTTTACCACTTAAACACTTGCTGATAACCGCAGCAAATGATCTCCAAGGTTGATGCAGCTTGTTGACATTGACATCGGTGATCACCTTTATCTCTTCACTATGACTAAGATCTCTGAGAAATGTAAGAATTTCCTCTTCAAATGATAGTTCCTCGAATTGTTGATCAGAGAGTTTACGACATATTTGAAGCATTTCTCTGAACTACTCAAGATTCACAATATGTTTCTTATTGTTCATCTTGAAGCGAATCGAGTGGTGATGAACTGTAGCAGTGGCCCAAAAATGTTGCATGTATATTTCTAGAACATTCGTTGTGATCTGGAATGCCTTGTAGAAGGGAGTGAGTTTTAAAACATCATACACCACTTGAAGAGTTGCTTCTTTTGAGTTGAGGTCTGAGCTTAGTCGAAGATTACTTTTGCCAATCTTGAGTCGGTTGGCAGGAGCGACTAAAGAATCAATACAGTTTTTATATAACCAAGTTTATATATAACTATATAGACCTTTTTATGTGAGCACTTTGTGTTTTATCATGATGTGAGAATTTTCCTTAAGCATTAGGACCTTGAAGACATTTAGCACTTGTAAAGATCTATTCCTTTAAATGGCAACTTAGATAGACTTATATGCTCAAGGGATTAAGGCAACTTCTTTGACAATTTAGGAATCGTAGTCTTTCTAACTATTAGACAATGTAGATAACCTAAGTCGTATTTTAGTTAACCTTGCTTTTAAGCCTATTTTAACATAATTAGATAGCATAATTAACCAATTTTAATTAGCCTGCTTAGTTAAGTTTTAATTTTCCTTCAAGTTGAAATTTTGATCTTAATTTAAACACACATAAGATGCACAAGACTAGCAAACAATCTGTAAACAACTAAACAAATCCTCGGCAGCGGCGCCAAAAACTTGATGTGTGTTTTTACAAGCTTTAAATTTATAATAACTAGAAATACCGATTTTGACTAAAAACACAACATTCGGGCAAGTATACCCTATTCGAGTGTAATATAGTATTAGGTAAGTCCAGGTCGTTCCACGGGATTTGTAGCAATTCACAGATTGTTTATCAAGTAACAAAGCCAATTGATTGTCACGGATCAAATAGCCTAAACGTGTGTATAAAGCAAGCAAGGGACAAGGCATGATTCACATAACATAATAGATAGAGATAGAGCAAGACTTTATATAAACAAAGCATACAAGTCATATATGATGGGTAATCATAATAACAAGCATATCTACCAATGATAACATAGAATCCTTTCGGCCTATATACTACATCATCACTAGTGCATTAAGAATGGTTTATATCAAATATGCATATATATGAATTCCTCCCAACCCGGTCGGTCAACATAAGAAAGGGTATTAAACATCATTCTACTTAGGTTGTTTATCAATTTACCACACCACTCTCACAAGCATGATATTGATTCATATGGCCAACATGATTCAAAATATATCAAGGAAATTAATTTTTTTGGCCTATTTTAATTGTAAGATATATCAAGAGATAAACAATGATCCAAGTAAGATAACATCAAATTCATAAACATGTATATTCATAAATCATAGCAAAATCATCCAAATATTATTCATGTGTCACATATAAGAAGCAAAGTAACAATACCAATATTTTGACTATAACAACCATCAACCCAAAACTAGCAATTCTATGATCAACCAACAACCAAATGCTACTAAGATAACCCAAAATATACCAAGTAACTTCTGGAAATCCACAATATATCACCGAATAGAGTGTTTGGTAACAAGGTTTATGGTGATGATCTTAAGAGAATTTGGTGTGAATCCTCCAAGAATTAAGGTGATAATTGTTAAGGTTATGGAAATGGATGGTATATGATCTAGATATGGTGTAGAACTTCTAGAAATATGTGTTTTAGTGGTGGTTTATGGTTGAGAGTGGTGGTAGCATGGCGATTTAGAGGGGTGTTTGGATCATTGGATCCTAAGATCCTCACCACTCCTCCTCTTTGGTTTTTATGTGTGTGTGTAATGGGATGTTTTAGTGTGAGATATAAGGTATTAGAGGCTGTATTTATAGGCTCTAAGGGTGCCCAAATTCGGTCATAAAAGGATCTAGAATGGAGATTTAAAAGGTTGCAATGAATGCCAAGCTCAATTAAGAGCATTCATAATCTGGCAGAAAAGTACGCCGCACTTATTCGAAATTGCGGCATACTTGGGGCATTTACAGCACTTGGCCTTTTTCAAAGTTGTAGATAATTAAATTCTCTTCGCGTGGCCGCCAGAATCGTGTCAAACAGAATTCGTATAACCGAGTTATGACCAAAACAGTGAGCAGGTGTCGGGAAGCATTCAGCTTGAGTTAGTTCTTCGTTTAAGCTTCAAATCTTTGTGTATTCTTCGGTTTTCTTCCACTACACGTACATAGAACCTACAATAGCAAATATACTTGATTAAGTACTGAAAGTTCTTATTATTAACCAATTTATATACATAGAATCACAGATAACGCATATATAAATATGTATAATTTGAGAGTTATCAATCGGGTCTTTAAACCAATCTACTAGATCGACTCCTTAATGAGAAAATTAGATCGGGTCCTTTAAGGAAAACGACTAGTTCGGGTCTCAAGGAAATTTACTAGATCGGCTCCTTAATGAGAAAACTAGATCGGGTCCTTTAAGTAAAACGACTAGTTTGGGTCTTAAGGAAATTATTAGATCGGCTCCTTAATAAGAAAACTAGATCGGGCCTCAAGTGACTTGACTTAGATCGGCTCCTTAATGAGAAAACTAGATCGGGTCTTTAAGAGAAAATGACTAGATCGGTCCTCAAGGAACTTGACTAGATCGGTTCCAAATGGAATTTGCTAGATCAGTTTCTAAAGAAACTTCACTAGATCAGTCCATTAAGTTAGATCGGTTCAGATCGGTTCCAAATGGAATTGACTAGATCGGTTCCAAAAGGAGTTTTGACTAGATCGGTTCCAAATGGAATTTGCTAGATCGGTTTCTAAAGAAACTTCACTAGATCGGTCCTTTAAGTTAGATCGGTTCCCCCCCTCTTTTTAGATCGGTGATTTCACAGATTTTACAAGTAATTCACAAGCATGATTTTTGGCACACGATTTAACAATCTTTATCATTGTATAGCTGTTTAGCAACATTTATAAGCACTTAACACATGAAATTGTATCACACTCAACAACAAAAATGCATAAAAGTTCAAACCGAGCAAGAACACCAACATATCATCAAGATTATACACATATATGGCATGTTAAGACATTCATATACATTCAAGAGATTATAAGCTACATATCTCATACCTAACCCAGCAACTTTTAACACTCTAACCCAAAACCCCCATATAGACGAACACAAAAACAATCATAAATCATCCATATGTTAATGACATACAAAACTGAATTACACGAGTGATTATTACACCTAAACAAGCAAAACCCCTTAATTAATTTAAGCTTTTACAGAGTTTTGATTTTGAGGAACCCTAAATCAATTTTTAGGGTTTTCAGCTTCAAATCAAGATCAAATCTTAATTCCTTTGAGATGTGAGATGTTTAGGATGTGATGAACACTTTTCTTTAATACCTTAATGCACGAAATCAACTAGAAAATGGAAGATTGAAGGTGACGACTTGCGAATGGGTTTGAGAGTGGGAACTAATTATTCTAAGTGTGAAACAGTGAATGGGACGGGGTGGAATGAGAGGGTATAGTGTAATTTTCAAAGTTTGACACATTTAGCCCCTGTAGTTTTATACTTTTATTCAATTTTGCTTACTTAAGTTTTATAAGGCATATATAAGTTAAACAAATAGTCCTTAATGTTTATACTATTATACCTATAGACTTAATTTTGCAAACTACTCCCTAAAGGTTTAAACACAATCATTTAAGGCACACATAAGCTAAACTTAATTAACATTTTCTGATGAAGCAATGTTATATCATTGAAAAACAAACACCAAAATAAGATTTCTCTTATTTTAACACATAAGCGCACTGACACGTACACTTATGGAAATATAGAAAGCACGGGTTGCGTTGCAAAGTAAACACAAGCCTTTGCATGGTCATAAAGTAGACCATGCCCGAGAATAAATTCTCGTTGAGAGGTCAAGTCCTTTTTGACGGAATACTTGCCTTTAAGATGATGATCGGGTTGTTATCTGAAATAATAGCAAGCCATTTTTGGCATGTTTTGAAAACATTTGGAACTTCTACTCGAACTTCATTTACAGCCTCGTATCATTTTTGAATGACATTTCTAAGAACGTAAATGTTATCGATTTTCAGAAGACATGCCATTTTACCTCTTTTTATATTTTTCTCTTTTTTTTGGTTTTAAAGATTTTATATTTTTTTATTTTGATTTTATAAAAGTTTTTTAAAGAAAATGAAAAATCTTTTTGGATTTTATGGTTTTTAATATATATACATATGATACACAGGATATCAAAATAGGTACCACCACTATTCTTCAGCTTCATCTGCCAACTGTTTTAGTGTCTCAGGCATAAAACTTCGCATTCCCAGCTTGTTGATAAGAAATTCAATTCTTTCTCTGCATAGAGATTTAGTAAAGATGTCCGCTAGTTGATACTCCGTGTTGACAAAGTAAAGCTCTACTACTCCATTCTCTACTTGCTCTTTGATGAAGTGGAATCTGATGTCAATATGCTTTGATCGAGAATGTTGAACATTGTTGCAGCATAAGGCAATAGCGCTTTTGTTATCACAGTACATTAGAATTTTTTTAAATCCAAGGCCATAGTCGGTAAGCTGTGATCTCATCCAAAGGATTTGAGCACAACAGCCAAACATGGCAATATATTCAGCTTTCGTACTGGATATCGCAATGCTTTTCTGCCTTTTTGATGACCAGCTAACAAGTCTGTCTCCTAATTATTGCATACATCCAGAAGTACTTCGTCTAGTATCTTGGCAACCCGCGTGATCAGCGTCTGCATAAGCTGTTAGAGCAATAGAAGAATACGTTAGATACCAGAGTCCCCGATTTATGGTTCCTCGTAGGTATTTAAAGATCCTTTTTACAGCATAGAGGTGTTTTTCGGTAGGCTTTGCCTGATACCGGGCACACATGCATACAGCAAATGTTAGGTCTGGTCTAATGGCTGTAAGATACATAAGGGTGCCAATCATTTCACAATAGTGTGTAGGATCTACGGCTTTCACTTGTGTATCTTCATCCAGTTTGGATTTCTTCACCATGGGAGTATCCACGGGGTCACTATATTCCATACCATATTTCTTCAAAGATTCTAGAGCATATTTAGACTGGTTTAAAAAGATGCCTCTAGGACTTTGTGAAATTTGTAGTCCTAGAAAAAAATGATATTTTGCCCATCATCGACATCTTAAACTTTAAACACATTATTTTTGAAAATTGGTCACATAATTCAGGTGTAGTAGACGCAAAGATTATATCATCAACATAGATTTGTACCAGGAGAATATCTTTGCCTTGTCTTCTGATGAACAATGTGGGATCCACGGTTCCTTTAGAGAATTCCTGAGAGAGTAGAAACTTCGACAATAGATCGTACCACGCGCGAGGAGCTTGTTTCAACCCATAGAGAGCCTTCTTAAGCTTGTACACATGATTCGGATTGTCTTGATCCACAAACCCGTCTGGTTGACTGACATAAACTTCTTCGCGCAGAATGCCATTCAAGAATGTCGTCTTAACATCCATTTGGTAGACGATCATATTCATGTGAGCAGCATATGCGAGGAAAATTCGAATAGCATCAAGTCTAGCCACTAGAGCAAAGGATTCCTCAAAATCAATTCCCTCTTCTTGACGGTAACCACGAGCAACCAAACGAGCCTTGTTCTTAAGAATTCCTCCCATTTCATCAAGTTTTACCTTATAAATCCATTTTAAAGTAATGACCATCACTTTATCTGGACGTGGAACGAGTTCCCAGACTTCAAGACGTTCAAATTCATGTAGCTCCTCTTGCATTGCTTCAATCCAACATGCTTGAGTTAATGCGTCTTTATAGTTCTTTGGTTCAACTGATGTGAGAAAGGCATCGTAGTAACAAAATAAAGCTTGTTCATAGAGTTGGAGTCTTGTGGAAACAGGTCTTTCGAGTTCACCGATGATGTTTTCTAAAGGATGATCCTTGGTCTATTTGGTAACGTGTTCTGAGTTAGGAGTAGCAGTATGCACAACAGTAGGAATAATATCCAAAGAAGAAGATGCTTTAGAATCATTTTCTGGAATTGGAATACCAAAGAACGGATCGTTATTCATGTGTGCAACATCTAAGTCATGATTGTCTTCTTCAACATCGTTAGAAATGACAAGAGATTGAGTTTTGGGTGTTGTTTGTGAGTTACTAGGTGATGGTGCATCTTGATCAACAGTTGTTGAGGAAGGTGAACCGGTTGATGCAGCGGGTTCTGGAGCTACTACTTTAGCAATTGGAGCAACGACTTCAGGGGCTGGGTTATCAACACTAGATGGAGGGTTAAGTAATTCATCAAACAGTGGTTGAAACAAAAGATCCTAATCAGTTCTTGAAGGTGGTACAAACGGTGTTGAACGAGGAGGGTTTGGCATGAGTCCTGAACTGATTGTTGCAGGAGTCATTTCATGAAGTGCGGGTCCTAAACTGCTGTGTTCAGAAGCCATCACAGTCAGCTCATCAAAATCTACATGAATTGTTTCCATGATTCGTCTGGTATGTCGGTTGTAAATTTGAAATGCTTTCTTTGTGGGTGCATAGCTAATGAAAATACCAATATCAACCTTTGGTTGTAACTTACCCAAGTTCTCATTATCATTTGTCGAATAGCAGAGTGCACCAAACACATAGAAAAATGATAAGTCAGGAAGTTTGTCATGTAAAAGTTCGTATGGTGTTTTGCCGTGACGAAGACGTACGATGGAATGATTTTGGGTGTAACATGCGGTAGCAACTGCTTCTGCCCATAAGAATAAAGGAGCTTTTGCATAAATCAACATTGTGCGGGCAGCTTCAATTAGCGTACGATTACGTCTTTCAACGACACTATTTTGCTGTGGAGAGCGAGCAACAAATGTTTCATGAGAGATGCCAACCTTCTCATAATACTCACGCAAAGTTAGATTAACAAATTCAGTTCCATTATTTGTTCTGATTCTTCGGACAGTCACTTTAAGCCGCACTTGGATCATCTTGAGAAACTTGATTATGAAATCTGGAGCTTCATCTTTTGACCTTAAGCACTTAACCTATGTAAATCGAGAGTAATCATCGACAATGACGAGGATGTACTTCTTTCAAGTAACACTTGCAACACGCATTGGTCCACAAAGATCCATGTGCAAAAGATAGAGTTTTTCTTGGTTGGTGTCTTCAAATTTAGGTTTGTGGGGTTTCTTCTTGCTTTTGCCCATTGCACATGCAGAACACAGATGGTCCTTTTCAAACTTTAGCTTAGGAAGACCTCGAACAAGACCATGTCTAGCTAAATGGTTGATTGCACCAAAGTTCAGATGAGACAGACGTCGGTGCCATAGCCAGGACTTAGTCTTTGAGGCCTTTGACAAGAGACATATAGGAGAGGATGCCATCATATCTCCAAGAGACAGAGTATACAAATTGTTGCCTCGAGATCCAGTCAATAGATCAACACCTTCTAAATTACAAATGAAGCAGGTGTGTTGACAAAAAGCAACTTTAAGGTTCGAATCACAAAATTGCCCAACAGAGAATAAGTTGTGTCCAAGTCCTTCCATGTAGTAAACCCTTGATATCGTAACATTTCCAATATGATAATCACCATATCCCAATATCTTTGCCACGTGATCATTTCCGAATTTAATAGTACCTAAAAATTTATTGATGAAATTGGTGAGCTCAGAGTGATCTCCGATCATATGCTTGGAGCAGCCGGAGTCCAAATTCCAGAGAACAATTTAGACGACCTGCATTCATTGAGAGAGGAAGATGGAACATCCAAAACTATGGATCCCCAAGATTGACTAGGTTCCTTTTTGTTAGCAGATACATATTTAAGAACCTTAGATTTGCTAGCAGGAACATTAGTTTTAGATTTCCTAGGTTTTCGTGAGTAAACCAATGTTACGATAGGTTTAGGTATTTCATTATCTAGAATAGTTGGTTTCCTAAGGGGCACTTCAGTAGTTGTGGTAATCCTAGTTAACGGGCATGCATTTCCTACTATAGTGAAGGTTCGACCAGTAGGTCTCCAGATATATCCAATATTTGTAAACACCTTTCCTGTTGGTTTCTAAACTTTTCTCTTTGAACTTTTCTTAATAGATCTAGATTTTACATGAGCATTCACATTATTGATAAAATCAAGATCACACAAATCATGATTATCAGAAAGCATACAACCATTACACTTAACACATTTAAGTTCAGAATTCGCATTAAGCTTGGAATGCTGCACATTAGCAGTTCCTTTAGGTGCAACAACACAGTCTTTATTTTTTAAACTAGATTTAACTTTCCTATGGTGGGCTTCTACTTTATTCTTCTGAGTACTACTTGGTGTTTACTAAATCTTATCTTTCTTTGTATTGCCTGAAGGCTGTGATCCGCTAGCAATAGTAGACGCTTTTACTCTTGTAGAAGATAACATAGGTTTGTTAGAAACTAGGTTTGATGTTGAGGCTGTTTTTGTGATTGTGTTTCCTGAGGATGTGACGGGCTCGGTAAATCTAACTCTTTTGTCCTTGTTCTTTGAGGTCACAGCCACTAATTTTCCATCAATATTGTTGATATTAAGGCAGGTTTTACTGATGTTTGTAAGCAACTCCTAAATTAGTTTAGCATACCTACAGGCAGATTCTAAGGAATGATCTAGTGGATATTTTTATTTAACATGTTCAACTAGATCCCTAAGAACGGTAGCTTCTTCCTGAGTGTGCTTAATATAGGCAGAGTGAGCTGTCTTTTTATTCAACAATTTAGGGGTTATTGGTTCCACATAAATCTTAAGCATCTCTGGATCAATAGTGTGTTTCATAACAGCATTATCAACTAGAGCTTTTCCTTTAAGTTTCTTTAAATCATCCTTAAGAGCTGTAATTACCAAAACTTTTTCCTGAAGCCTAGCATTTAAATCAAAGATTTTCACAGACTTTAGATTGACTTGATTAATTAAATCATCATATTGTTCTTTTGATTGAATACATGCTGGTTTAATCGAGTCATAAAGTTGCTTATAGGTCTGTTTCAAATGCTCATTCTCAGCAATAAGCTTTGACACCCTATGATCCAATTTAATATTTATTGTTTCAATCTCCTCTAAGTCCTTTTTGATCTTATCCTCATTCAGTTTTCCACTTAGAGATTTAATTCTCTCTTTTAACTTCTTTATGACCGTGTCTTTCTCTTGGGACTGAGCTTTCAATTCATTTAATTCAAACAATTGATCAAAACTTGGAGCACTTTGATTTGAAACAGAATTGTCCCTTTGCAAAATTTCCTGATTAAGTTGAGTATCAACTTCTAAAGAGATGTAATGTTTTTCAAGAGTGGTAAAACTTTTGAATAGTTTATCGTAAATCTCTTTTTCAACGAAATCCTTTTTGTTGATTTCACTGAATATTTTGTAATTTTTAGAACTTCTATCTCCTCTGATAATTTGATAATACATCATATTTTCTGTCAAAACATGTGTCTTTGGTAAAAAACACATAAGCTGAAGTCTCTCTACAAAGAAACACAAGACCTAGAATCTTCCTGGTTCTTGTATAAATAGGGCAGTTGTAAGCCCTTGATAACATATGTAGTTTTTTTTACCTAGCTTAGTTCCAGTTAGTTTTATGCACTTTTAATTCCCAAGTATTTGTAATTTTTTTTTAAAGTTTATGAAATTTCAGTTTGTTATCTTCATTAATCACACCGATTTCACAGTTTTAAGTGTCTTTAAAGTGTTTCAAAAGTCTTTCATAAGTGCTTCTAGCTTTTAAACCAGGGTGTTTTTTAGGATAAGCTTCTCAAAAACTTATCTAAGCTTTTAGTATTCATTATAAGGAATTGCATTTTGAATCTTTATGGATGATAAGCAAATAAAGGAAGTGCTTATAGTTCTTAAGTGCTTATTATAATAGCCTAAGTAGGTTTTTAGAGCCTTTATTAGATGCTTTTAATTTCCCTGTTTGATCAAGGACAAGTAAGTTTCCTTTTTAATATTTGCTTATTACTGTACAATGCTTATTAACTGCTTATTTACTATCTTTTATGCTATTTATGATGAGTTATGCCTGCATGCTTGACTTAATGTTTCATGCGTTTAATTTTAGTTTTTGCTTTGAATCTGTCCTTTATATACTCTTAAACTGTTTAGCCTCTTTATTTTTTTTCTGCTTATTTGCACTGAATTGTTGCGTATTTTATGCTTTGTTATGAGTTATTTTTTAAAGGTGGGCTTAGCTTGCTTAGTTTTTTTAGTTAAAAGTGATTTTGCGAATTTCTTAGTTAGTACTTGGTATGTATTCAGTTAGTTACTAATAGGTGTAATTTGTTAGTACAGGTAGTATCATGAGTAATACTTGGATTAATCTTAGCTTATTTAAGAGCTTTATTAAATTATTGAAGTCTCCTTTAGGCGCGACGGTACTTATATTGTTATTTGATGATCTGTTTTTAAACATGTAATGGATCGAATCCAGCTTGAATAAAAAAATGACTTTTGAAAACTTAAGTGCTGTTTGGAACAAGCAGTACTAACCCATAATTAGCACTGCAAAGTTTTCTTTTGGACTTTCACCTACCAGTACTAACTCCAAGTTAGTACTGTAGTGTATTAAGTTAGACTGTAGTGTATTAAGTTAGTACTGGTATGTTGTTATGCAATGAAGTTAGTGCATATTTTGCTTATTAGCTTATTATTTTCTGCTTAATTCGGTTAGCTTAGCGTTTAGAGTAGATTTAGCCCATATTCGCTTACTGTCTTTAGTTTAACTTATTAAGCTTATTGCCTTTTACAAGTAATTATAAGTGTTTATTTTTTAGCTTCTTTGGCCATTCAAGCTATTCTAGTTGCTTATTTTTAATGCTTGAGTGCTATTAGGGTAAGTTACGATATCTGTTTTAGCTTAATTGCTTTAATTCTTATTTCATTGTGTCTATAATCCTAGCATACTCGTTGAAGCTAGCACCACTAACTTCTAAGTTATAATGCTGATATATTTGTTTTTCTCGCATTATCTGTCTAACTTCTTAGCTTAATTTTTTGTTCTTAGCTGCTTAATAGTGTATGTAGGACACAACTTACTTTATTTGCATTTAGTAGCTTATTGTTGGTATGTTTTTGCTAATACTACTGCCAATTTTGTTTTGCTTATTTCATGCTTATTTGCAAGTTACAAAAAATTTTCCTTTTTTAAAGTTGCTTATTGTTAGCTTTTTCAAAAAGTTATATATCATTTAGGGTTAAATTTTTGGATAATTTGGTTTTGTTTTAACTCACGTTTTTACTCTCCCGTCTACGTTTTAGGATTTACTCATTCTAGCTTTTGTTTTTAGGCTTTGCTTAATTATTTTTGCATTCTAATTAGAAAAACAAAATCCAAATCTTTTTCCATTCAAGCATCGTAATTCAAACCAACTTTTGACTTTCCAATTCGCTCCTCGTTGGGGATAAACGACCCGGGAATATCATATCATACTACTCTCGGTTTCATTGATTATTTTTAGATTATCCGTATTATATATATTTTATTATATATTATTATATATATAAAGGTGTTGATTTAAGATCTAATCAATTTTTGGCGCCGTTGTCGGGGAGGAGTGAAAGCGTTTGTCGTTTCGAAGCTTGATTATTTATGCTTGAAGATTGTGAATATTTACACCAAAAAAAAACCCTAAAAGTACAAAAATATTTTCATTTTCTTTTTAGTATAATTATCATTTAAAGAAAAACTTTAAAAAAAAAACAAAAAAGATAAAAACAGTGTCTTTAATTATCAATAAAAATCAATCAAGTTGGTAAAAGAACACCAACATATAATACTTTCAACTGAAGTATTATCCATCAATAAGTTCCCGAACCAAAGAATCAAAAACTTACCTTTTGTGTCACTTACGAGGTACGGTTCACCTTTTAAAAGATAAACAAACTCAAAGAGGGGTATAAGGCGGGTTGTTCCTAGGAACTACGACCCTAAAGGAAAAAGGTTTTTAATAGCTTTGCGCTTTCCTATTCCTCCGCTCCTTTGTGCGTTTTTCTTTTCGAAGAGTTACGCGAGAAAGCTGTAGATTATTAGTTTAAGGTTGTCCTTATTTCGTTGCCGCTATCTTTATAATAAATTATGAATTTACTTTTTTGAAAAAAAAAAATATTTAAAACCCAAAGAACAAAAAAAAAATTATGTAAATTTTCTTTTTTAGTGCATGCCCACTTCGAATCTCATTCTCGTAATCTTCACCACCAACAACAGCAATCTCCCCACCACCTGTTTGTTGAAACCATTTAATCTTGAAGAACCGATTGAAAATCTAGCATCCGCCCTAGCTCCGATGGATGATAACCCGGACATATGGCTCAATTGCTCCAAAGCACCCACCAGGGTACGAGATGCAATAGTTATTCCTAAAATCAAAGATAATTTTGATTGAAGCATTTTTTTTTTTTTTGATCAATCTTGTTCATAACAAGCAGTTTTTCCGGACATGATAAAGAGGATCCACATGCCACATCTTTATTTCAATAAGATTACCATCAATGATGCGATTCCCGGATGTCCGAGCACGTCAATTAAGCTTATCTTTTTCCCGTTTTCTCTTGAAGGTCAGCCCAGATTTGGCTAAAAAAGAACCTCCTCGTTCAATAATTAATGTGGGAATGATCTAGTTTCAAAATTCATTAATCAATTATCATTTCCTCCTCAAAAAACGACAATCTTCGAAATGAACTCAGCAGAGAATTTCAACAAAGATTTGACGATTTCGTTTACAGGCTTGGATCGATTTAATGACCTTATTCAAGCATCCCGCTATCACGGATTCCTCTGAATTAACATCACTAGATACATTTACATTTTGTTGAATGCTAATGAAGCAAGATTCATTGATTCTGCTGCGGGTGGAAACTTCTGGATAAGATCCCTCGTGAATGCCTTGAGAAATATCGAGAGTAAATCCAAGTTCGTATTCACACGAAACATTAAAAGGCAGTCGTTCCCAAAGTGAGTTCGAAATTCATCTACTCTTAGAATTTCATCAACCAGATGTTCTACCCTCACAACTGAAGTTTTTAGAACTTAAGACATGATGAAGACTATGCTTTTCGTAAAGCAAAGAGCCCAAGCTCCAGCACCTGGTAAAAGCGGTTGAGCAGGAGTTTGTGTAACTTGTAGTGGGTGCTCCTTCGAATAAAAATGTCCCAGCCACCATGGTACAATTTATCAGGACAACATACAAGAGTACGTTTCACAACTGCTGCAGCCAATTTAATACAAGGCAATAAAAATTTTTAGACCTCCGATGGTTTGTAAAATCAAAAGTCGACCTTCCTGTTTTCCTCCTATTCCAAAACAATCAAAACCGTTTTAATCAAAAATCAAGAAATAATTTCACCAAAACCAGGAACCAATCCAATCAAAACCGGTGAAAATAACTTCTATTTCTACTACCAAGACAAGTGATTAACCTCCAAATAGTCAACGCAGCAGTTTAACCAAGCCAACCGATCAAGCTCCTGCTCCTCAAGTGCAAGGAGGTTTCAAAGACCGATTTTGAAAATTATGTCAAGGCTAATGATGCTGTATTGAGAAACATGCAAAATCAGGGCCAAGGTTTACAAAATCAAATAGCCAATCTCACGGACATGCTTTCCAAATTTTGTTACTTCCAATACCGCCTCTACTGGGAACTCTCCCAAGTAACACCGTTACAAACCCGCAGGAGGACATGAAAGGTATTACCCACTCGAAGTGGTGTTGCTTACAAAGGACCTACAATTCCTATTACTTCTTCTCCTAAAGTAATGGAACGTGAGACCGAGGCCATAAAGGACACGAGGCCTTTCCAGCTATAAACGAAGCATCGAAGACGTCCAACCTCCGGTTGTCCCTGTTGTCCATCATGAATCAATCTCTGAGCCCTGTAAAGCTCTTAGTTAATGGCTTCGATGCCTTAACCCAAAAAGCATCAATTCCATTTCCTTCAAAAGAAATAATGAAAGACGTCGTAAAAAGCTAACGACCAAATTGAGAAATTCTACACAAATCCTTTTAGAGATTTGAGTTCCGAAATTAGCTTACGGAAGCCTTGATGCTTATGCCAAAATACACCGTCGGACACTAAAAACCTTAATCGAACAAAAGAAAAGTTGAGTGAAATGCGAGAACTCTATTGAACGAGAAATTTGCTACCCAAGCGGTCATCCTCACAAGTTACCGAAAAAACTTGAGACCCTGGCCGATTTCTATTCATGTGAATTCCTCTGGGATGTAATTACATGCAAACCCTGGGCCGCTTCTCGGACGCAAGCCTTAATCTTATATAACCATTATTTCATGAAAAAAATCTCTCTCTTCCCGAACTAACCCCGACTTACATGACACTAGAACTAGCGGACCGTTCGATCTCTGAACCGATCGTTATCAGGCCGAAACGTCTAATTCAACGTAGGAAAGTTCCATATTTTCTATGCAGATTTTTCGTGGTCGTATAGATTTTATCCAGACCCCGAGTACCTTTAATTCTCTGGAGGAGTTTTCTTAAAGACACAGTTCGTGCAGTGATAGATGGTATACGAGCAGGTGAAATAACCCATCTGTTGGGAAAAGAGGACATTACATTAATCGTGGAGCCAAACTTCGAGATACTACAGCTAATTACAATCATAAGACGGCACACCGAATTGACGTCATTGATATGGCTTGTGAGAAATACTCTCAAGAAGCTCTTGGTTTCGTTAAATGTGGATATCATGGCATTCCCACTCCGTACTATGAATCTAACTGTTTCAACTCTCAATACTCCGAACTTTAACATCCATTCGGGGACAGCGATTTTTCTCCTTTCGAAGAAGCCCCCGACTCTTTTCTTGCTATAGAGGATGATTCCAACTTCACCGAAGAGGATCCAATGTTTTAATGACCCTGAGGGGACATTCTTCTTCTTAAGCATTCTAATAGTGATCCATCACCACCACCTCCAATCAAAGGAAATTATTTTCAAAAATAGACCAAAGATCTTAAAATATTATGAAGCAAACAATGAAAAATCTTACGTTAATGAGCCACCTGAGTTGAACTCAAGGACAATGCCACCATCATTGAGAATATGCATTTTTTGGAATGTAGCGCAAGTTTGCCCGTCAATAAATGCAAAAGAAGTTACAGAATGAGGAAAAGGCCGCTCTGAATCGAGGTTCTAAAGTTCCACAAGTGAGCCATCGCTTGGAAACTTTCTGATATTAAGGGTATTGACCCAGAGTTTTGTACCCACAAAATTCTTGTGGAAGAGGACTACGAACCAACGATTCAGCATCAAAGACGGGTAAATCCAAAAATCTAAACGATTGTCAACAAAAAAGAGTTGAAAAGCTTTTTATGACGCCGTATTAATTTATACCGATCTGCTGACATCCATGGTAAGCCCGGTGCACTGTGTACCAAAAAAGGGTTGCATGACCGTCGTCAAAAATGATGAAAATGATTTAATACCGACTCGATTGGTCACGGGGTGGAGAGTATGCATTGACTATAGAAAGTTGAATGAAGCTACCCGATATGACCATTTTCCATTGCCCTTCATGATCAAATGCTCGAAAGAACTCCGCGGGAAATAATACTGATTGTTTCCCTCGATGGATTCGGTTATTTTCAGATTCCCAAAATACCTGAAGGACCAAGAAAAAGACACCGTTACACTTGCCTATCTGGGAACGTTTTGCCCTATCGCCGCCGCATGCCTTTTGGGCTATCAATGCACCCGCACGTTTCAACGATGTATATGGCAATCTCCATGCATTGATTGAAAAACAATGAATTTTATGATGACTTTCAGTCTTTGGGGATTCCTTTCTCTACATGCCTATCCCATTTGGAAAAAAGTTAAAACGTGTGAAACACCAATTGCCCTAAACTGGGAGAAAAGCCATTCATGGTGAATAGAAGGCTTGTTCTTGGACACACCAAAATCTTCCACGTCGGGAATTGGAGGTCGACCGAGCTAATAGTTGACGTATGGCCAAGCTCCCTCCCCTAGCTACTGTTGAAAGGTGTCGCGAATTTTCGTTTGGCACGCCGTTTTTAACCACGTGTCATACATAACTTTTTCAAAAATAGCCCGACCAATGACTTACCAGCCTGAAAAAAGAGACTCCATTTTTCTCTCAAAAAGTGTATCGAAATCTTTTAATACACTTAAAATAAAATTGACCGAGGCTTCCAGATTTTTGGATTGCTCCCGACTGGGACTTGCCCTTTGAACTCATGTGTGATGCAAGCGACTTTGCAATTGGGGCAGTCCTAGGGCAACGAAAAAACAAGCATTTCTAACCAATTCACTATGCCAAGCAAAACCATTACCAAAGCTCAAGACACAACACTACGGACCGAAAAAAGAATTGCTTTGCTAGTAGTGTACGCTTTTTGAGAAATTCGTCCATAGCTCGTTTGTCCCAAGAGAATAGTGTAAAACCGACCATCTGCTATAAAGTAATCTATTCACTAAAAAAGAGATGCTAAGCCAAGTCTATGCGGTTGGATCCTTTTGCTCCAAGAATTCGATGTTTATCATCCGGAGACAAAAAAGGAGTAGAGAATCTGCCGCCGATCCATCTTTCCAGACTGTGAGAACCCTCATCAAAATAAACTCAATACAAGAAATCACAAAAACATTTCCCTCTCGAAACTCTTGACACAGTTTGCTCTTCCTTTGATAGACCCTATGGTTTGTAGATTTCGCAAAACTACCAATGTCGGGGAATTCATGTATCAAGGAAAGCATCCCAGCAGAAAAACAAGTTTTTCAAAGATGTCCAAACACTACTTCTGGGATGACCCTCATATTCAAAATCTGTACGGATTAATGACCGCGTGTGTACAGCAAAGAAGCTTATCGACATACTCGAAGCTTGCCACAATGGACCCACCGGGGGACATCACGGTGAAAATCTCACCGCCAAAAAGGTCTTTGATGCCGGATTCTTTTGGCCTACAATTTATAAAGATGCACCACGAGTTGGTTAAAAATTGTGACTCGTGCCAAGACAAGAAAATTCACAAAGAGATGAGATGCCTTAAAATTCCATCCAAGTTTGAGAAATCTTTGACGTTTGGGGGCTTAGACTCATGGGATCCATTCCCATCATCAAAAGGAAACAAATACATACTTGTGGCTGTCGATTACTTGTCGAAATGGGTTGAAGCAAAAGGCGCTCCCCACCAACGACGCCCGAGTAGTTTAGCCAAATTCTTAAATCTCTCCTTTGCCAATTTGGTGCCATCGCCCGTGACATCATCGATATCGTGGAACAACATTTTTGCAATGACCAGTTGCAAAGGTCATGCTTAAATATGGAGTCAGTCCACGTCTCCACAAGCGTACACCCCCAACAAGTGGGCAAGTTGAGGTATCAAATCGTGGCTTAAAACGAATTCTTGAAAGGACCGTTGGCGAAAATCATGCCTCTTGGTCAGACAAACTGGATGACGCTCTCTGGGCCTTTCGTATAGCTTACAAAACACCCATCGGGTGCACTTCGTACAAGCTTGTATATGGAAAGCATTCATTTGCGATTTGAGTTCGACACAAAGCGTACGGGGCCTTAAACATGCTCAAACCTTTGATCTCAAAACGCGGAGACCAACGCAAAGTTCAACCTCAATAGATTAAGTGATACTCGTGATCAAGCCTATGAAAATCTTTGATTTACAAAGAGAAAACTAAGAGATTCCATGACGCAAAATCAAAACTGCGTTTTTCGGTGATTAAGAAAGGTCTCCTCTATAACTTAAGATGAAAATTTTCTCTGAAAGTTGAAGTCCCCGCGGGTCATACCATTTACCATTGTTCAGTTTTTCTATATGGGCATCGTTGAGTTATCCCCAAACTCTGCCAAACTTCAAATAAATGGTCAGTTCGTCGAAGCACTATTAGGAGGGATGTCCCTGCTATGGATTATCCCAACCTCCAAACCTTCCCTAAGGACAATTAAATTCAGGGAATTGGTCAAGCTTAGTGACCCTAAACAACGCTAAAAATCATGGGAGGCACACCCATGCTTATCCTATTTATTTCCACAATTATGTATGTAGTAATAATATAGTGTTTTTAGGTTATGTTGTGAGGAGGCTCGCCTCTTCCTTTTTCCATATATTGTTTTTTGTGCTTATTGTCTAAATGTCCCGGATTTTTGAAGACCTCTCGTTCTCGCGTATTTGTCCTTTCGATCACAAGAGCTTCACATCCTCAGCTTCATTTGGGAATCCGATATCCCTATATTATCGACTAAACCGTTAATCTTTAACATACTTCCTATAAACGGCTTAGGATTTACGTAGAGACCCTTCGTAAAACATTGAGGACAATGTTTCATTCTAGTATGGGGGGATCTTCGATTTGATTGTGCCTGCAGCCGTTGTTTTCACGTAATCCCGTTTTTACCACCAAAATTTCAAAAAAATGAAAAAATTTAAAAATTTTCAAAAATAAAATAAGTGTTTTGTCACAATTTTGACTTTCCTGCTGGGTAGAATAAGAGTAAATTTTGACTCGATCGAGCGTGTTGAGCTCTAGCTTGTTCCTTAACTTTTAGACTAAGCGTTCGCGAATATTCGCGAAGAACGAAAAATGATAGAGTTAAGTATGAGTTGGATGCTAAACAAGGATTATTTGGAAATCTTAAGAGCTCATGTGTGTAATTTGTCGCTTTTTCTCCCATAAGCTCTTAACCTGATTAATATACGTGCTACTTTTGGAGATTAAACTTAAATCAATAATTTTTATGTAGTATATAGCAAAAACTTTAGCCTTAGTTCAAATTTATACTTGAATTTTTCAAAAAGACGTTTTCCCTATATCATATAAAAAAAGAAGAAAAAATATAATAAATTTAAACTGTGGGCTGATAAAAGTTTGTTGTATCTTGCCGGCTCACAACCGATGTTGCAGCCTTCTAAAAAGTCGAGGGTTACAATTGCATCAATGTTTAAGATTAAGTGTGAATTAATAAATAAAAGATCTCTTTTTGTTAAATTCAAATATGCTTTTGAACTTTGGCTATTCTATTTTATAAGCTATGTATACAAGAAATCTGAGAGTTTTTGAAACCGAAGGTCCGTGAGTCCCGATACTAGTCTCTGTGGGGTGTCAAAAGCCTGGTCACTTAACCGCAAGGTTGGGATGTGCCGAGACGAAAGTCGCTACATGGGATGATCTCGCCTTCAAACTCATTATTCTCAGGTGGAACGTGAAGCATAGAATTTTGCAAAACATTGATCCAAAGTTGAAATTCAAAATAGCACATACACCTAAGATATAATAATTGTCGGGAGTGAAAAGTTCACAAGTTGCAAATATGAGTAGTGTTAGCATCTTAACTCATAATTAGCGGTAATTTTGTTTTAAGCTTGGTTTAAGTGAAAAGTCGAGGATGATGAATTTATCCTTTTGGGGGCATTCTCGGATCGAAATGCATCTTGTTCTATGATCCCTTAAAGTTATAAAATAACAAAAGTCAAATAAGATAGTTATTTGCTTAATATGAAAAGTACAAAAAATTGAGAAAAATGAAAAAATACAAAAATATGTGTAGGAATAAGAGTATATATTTAAAATGATAAAGACGGGGGACTTTTCAAAACTTATGAGTCTTTAAATTCCCCTTGACGAACACTTAGCTACTTTTTGAGGTTATTAGTCGAGGGGGATCGAGATTCTTAGTTTTCTAAGTGCTTACTTCATAGCATTGCGTGAAGACACGACAATGTCTTAGTATGGGAGATTTTGGTATACGTTTAATTACACATACCTTTCACCATTAAAATCGGACTTAAATAACCCAAAACGTACCAAAAATACATTGTATTTGTATGTTTTCACTTATATTGTGCAGGAAACGGATATCCAACAAAAGGACAAAAAATCAAGCAAAAACGGACAAAACCAAGCACGGAATGGAAAAGCATGGAAAAGACAAAGTTAATCGAAGCCAAAGTCAACAAAAGTCAAAGTCAACCCCGACAAAGTCAAAGCCAAGAAGTCATCAAGTCAAAGAAAATACAACTTTAGGGACCAAATTTGCCAAATCCCAAAGTTGTATAACAAGGATAAATACTACAAGGACTAAAGTTGTAAAGATGCCATATATAACTTTAGAGGGCTAATTCTGCCAAACCCCTAAAGTTATATAACAAAAGGACTAACCTTGCAAACATATATATAACCCTCAAGGACTGTTTTTGCCATTCCTCTAAACAATCAACACCACAAGGACTTCATTTGTAATATCATGTATAAAACAGGAGGGCCATTTCTGCCACATTCCCAAACTTTCACCCCTGTTTTAAAATCACTGTATATCTTCTCTCTTTCCCGCCAAATCAAACCCATCACCATCTTTGTGACTTTCACCTCGTTTCCTGTTCACCTTAGTCCAAAAAACGTCACACCCCCTTAACCCCACCCCCCACATGGGCTTATGAACAAGCTGGCAATCCTAAGAACATCCATTGGCCAATGGATACGACAACAACATCAAGGGCTAGGATCTTTTAACTTGGGCACAAAGACAAGATGAAGGGCCATGATTGCTTTGAAGATACCTCTCACACAACAGAAACACATCGTTTCTGTCTCAGAAAAGAAACACAAGAGGAAGAGACAAAGGATCCAAGAACTAGAAGCTTCATTAGCCTTATATAAATAGGACTCTTTGTAAGCCCTTGAGGCATATAGTTTTTAACCTAGCTTAGTTTTTAATTCACTTTTACTTTTCAGTGTAATGTTTTTTTTAGATTAATGAAATTCAGCCTTGATTTAAAAAAAAATTCTGTTTTAAGTTCTTATGAAATTAAAGTGTTAACTTATGTTCTAAAAGCTCATATAAGCTCTTATTTAACTCCTTGATAACCTGTTTTAACTAAAGAAGACTTAAGTATAAAAAGTGTTAAGAAAATAAAAAATAAAAAAAAATTCTCCCTCAAATTACCTCAGCAAAAATTGGAAGGTAAGCAAGCAATGGAAGTGCTTGTGGACCCCCACTAGCTTGTTTTTAACAAGCTAGAGCTTGTAGAATTGAGCGAGAGAGAGATACCCTGTTTATAGCAAGGTGTTGAGTAAGTCCCTCAATTCTAAATTTTAGCTTTAAGCCACTGTAGCAATGCTATTTAGTATTTATTTCGCTATTTTGCTATTTATATTTGTTTATGCTTATTTTTATTACTTGTACTTGTTGCTTATTTGGGCATTAATATCAGTTTTTGCTTAAATGGTGTCTTATTTTTTTTTGGGCGTGGGGACCCTTGGTTTTGGCCCTTAAAACTGCTTATTGCTATTTGGCTTATTTGAGTGCTTATTATTGCCTTTGTTGTGCTTATTTTAGTTTATCTTTGCATGCTTGCCATCTGTTTTTAAACTCCTGTGCTTAAATAAGCCTTTCATAGTTTTAAATTTGAGTTTTTATCTTTAAAGGGGTGTTTGGGTTAACACTTAAAATGGGTCAAAATAGTGTTTTTAATGGGTTAGGGTCACTAAGCCAACTTTAACTAGCTACATTAAGTAGAGTTTTTTTTTTTGTTTAATATGTTTTTCAAAGTTGCCAAGGTTTAAATTTGATTTTTCAAGGTTGATAGTAATAGTTATTAAAATCTGTGGTTTTATAATCAATTGTATCAGCTTAAGTAGTAAGGGTGTGATTAACCAGCTTTCAAGTGTCTTTACCATCTTGTTTTTAACCCTAATGCAGTAGAGCATAGTAGTTTTAAATGTGCATTAGCAATTTGGAGTTGTAGTCATTCTGTCAAATTTCTTAACTCTTAAAAATTCAGTTTTTGATTTCCAATATTAGATAAGTTAAAAGTGGAGTTAAGGTCTGAATTTTCTTGAGTAAGTTGTTTTTGTTGTCTAAATTTGTTCTTTTTTTACTTGTTTTGCATTTTACTTCTCATTTGTTAAGCAAAGTGCATCCTGCATTTAAGGAAATTCCCTTTAAAAAAAACAAAAAGAACATGGCTAAGTGTGTCATGTTTTTTTATAATCGCTTTTCTTGCCTATATATTATCAAACTATTTTTTTAGATTGTTTGATGATTCTTGTAGCTTAAAAGCTAAGCTTTTCCAAGCTATAAGCTGCTAAGCCATAAGGATCCATAAAGGGGCTGAAAAATAAGCCCAAAGTGTGTCCTTTTGAAAACCTGTTTTTAGCATGTGCGACCATAGCTTATTTGATTTTCTTTTGGCTTTTCTGTCTGTTCCTAGTGCTTATTTTTTTGTTAGGTTAGCTTATTAGGTGTTAGACTTCCTATGCCTTAGCTTATTTTAGTCTCCCTTAGCTTAAGTTTGCTTAAAATTGCTTATCAGTTAGCCTTTTCCCATTAGGCGACTTAGTGTTTATAGTTAGTAGTCTGCCTTGAATTGCTTACCTTTATCTATCTGCTTTATTTGCTTATTTTTTAGCCTATTTTTTTATTAATCTACTTATTTAGTATTGTATTAACCTGTCATTGCTCATTTCCCAATTTCCTTAGCTTATTTTTGCTTTAGTGGCCTTAACAGTTTGCTTATAAGTGTCCTTAGTTAAAAAGTATGTTCTTGTGCTTAATTTTCAGCTTATTTGTTAAGTTTCAAAAATAGTTGTAGTTTTAAAAAATGTTCACCTTTATGTGTTTAGTAAGTTTGTAAAAAAATGAAAAGGCAAGATGGGGAAGTAAGGGGTGAGCAGGGCTCGAACCCTGGACCTCCCCCTTTTCAAAGCCACCTATACTCACAAACTCATACCGCTGTGCTACAATAGCTCATCCGGTATGAGTTTGTTTCTTTAAAATTATAAGCCCAAACAGCCCATTAAGCCACCAGCCACTTTAAGCTTAATAACATCTTATTTATAAGCTAAATTTTCAGTTTTAAATTTTTCTTAGGATCTTTATAGTTTAATTCATTTTCCCTAAATTTTTCAGAATTTTTTATAATCGTTTAATATTTTTTAACATTTATTTTCTTAAAAACTATTTTTTAATTATAATAAATTAAATAAAAATCAAAAAAATATTTTTCTTTTTAGAAAATTTTATTTTATCAGTATGCACTTAGGAAAAATAGAAAAAAATTTGTAGGGTCATTTTTGCAAAATTTTATTTTTTAAAGAACGGGTTTCGGGCCCGATTCTCGTTTTCTCGTTTTTGAACTCAATTTAACTCCGTTTTCGTTTTAGTTTTCTTTATTCTTACTTTTTAGTAAATTAATATTAGGAAAAGCAAAAAAATTCACTTTAGGATTAATATTTCAAGTTTTAGGTTTTTAGTGTGTCGTTTTTGTTTCCCGTTCTCGTTTTTAGTATAGTTTGCCTTATTTTTCCCGTAGTTTTAGAAAACCAAACCCAAATCTTTTCCATTCAAGCATTGTTATTCAAACCAACTTTTGACTTTCTAATTCGCTCTTTGTTGGGGATAAACGACCCGAGAATATTCTATACTACTTCCGGTTTCATTGATTTTCTTGATAATTATCCTTATTATATATTTATAAGTATTGTTTATTTATTTATATAAAAAGGGGTTAACCAATTGAACAACCAATTTTTGGCGCTGCTGCCGGGGAGGAGTGAAAGCGTTTGTCGTTTTGAAGTTTGATTATTTGTGCTTGAAGATTGTGAATATTTACTTTTTATTATTATAAAAATCTAAAAAAAAAACCAAAAAGATAAAAACATTGTCTTTAATTATCAATAAAAATCACAAGTTGGTAAAAGAACACCAACATATAATACTTTCAACTGAAGTATTATCCATTAATAAGTTCCCGAACCAAAGAATCAAAAACTTACCTTTTGTGTCACTTGCGAGGTACGGTTCACCTTTTAAAAGATAAACAAACTCAAAGAGGGGTATAAGGCGGGTTGTTCCTAGGAACTACGACCCTAAAGGAAAAAGGTTTTTAATAGCTTCGCGCTTTCCTATTCCTCCGCTCCTTTGTGCGTTTTTCTTTTCGAAGAGTTACCGAGAAGCTTGTTGATTATTAGGTTTAAGTTGTCTTATTTCGTTGTCCGTTATTAAAATAAATTGTGAATTCATTTTTGATAAACCAAAAAGAACAAAAAAAAATTAGTGTAAATTTTCTTTTTATATTTTAGTGCATGCGCACTCGTTCTCAATCCCGTAATCTTAACCGTCAACAACAACAAGCCCCACCGGCTTTTGTTGAACCATTTAATCTTGAAGAACCAATTGAAAATCCAGCTCCTCCCGTAGTTACGATGGACGATAATCGTACTATGGCTCAATTGCTCGAAGCACCCACCGAGGGTTACGAGGATGCCATCGTTGATTGAGTTGGAGCACAAAGCTTACTGGGCCCTTAAGCATGCAAACTTTGATCTCAAAACCGCGGGTGATCAACGCAAAGTTCAACTCAATGAATTAAGTGAACTGCGTGATCAAGCCTACGGAAATTCTTTGATTTATAAAGAGAAAACTAAGAGGATCCATGATGCAAAGATCAAAAACCGCGTTTTCAACGTCGGTGTTCAAGTCCTCCTCTTTAACTCAAGATAGAAAATTTTCTCTGGCAAGTTGAAATCCCGCTGGTCAGGACCATTTACCATTGTTCAAGTCTTTCCGTATAGCACCGTTGAGTTATCCTAAAACTCCAGGCCAAACTTCAAAGTAAATGGTCATCGTCTGAAGAACTATTTTGGAGGGGATGTCCCTGCTATGGATATCCCGGATCTCCAAACATTCCCTAAGGACAATTAAATTCAGGGATTGGGTCAAGCTAAGTGACCCTAAACAAGCGCTTCGTGGGAGGCACTCCATTATCTATGTTTCGTGTTTGTATTGTTGTATTGTCCAGGATGTCCTGGATTTTTAAAGCCTCTCGTGCTCGCGGTTTTGTCCTTCGATCACAAGAGCTTCACATCCTCAGCTTCATTTGGGAAATCCAATATCCTAATCTTATGTTGCCGAATTAAAAGATATGGTGAAAGCTTTACTTCTTGATAAGAAATCCCAAGCTCCCACTCCCGTGAAAGCGGTCGAGGAAAATTGTGTTACTTGTGGTGGTGCTCATTCGTACCAAAATTGTCCCGCCACCAATGGCAACGTTTATCGTGACAATATTCAAGAGTACGTCTCTCAGCCGCAGTCTAACTACAACCCAGGAAATACCGGTTATCGAGCCCCGATTGCTAATCAAATTCGACCTCCCGGTTTTCCTCCTGTTCAAAACAATCAAAACAATCAAGGAACTAATCAAAACCGTTACAACCAAGGAAATAATTTCAACCAAAATCGGGGAAACAATTACAACCAAAACCGGGGGAATAATTTACATCCTAGGACAATTTACAACCCTCGGTAATCTACCTCAGTTCACCAAGCTCCACCTTACAAGCTCCGGCTCCTCAAACACAAGGTGTGACAAAAACCGATTTTGAAAGCTACGTCAAAGCCAATGATGCGGTCATGAGAAACATGCAAGACCAAAATCAAAACTTGCAAAATCAAATGACCAATTTAACGGACATGCTTTCCAAATTCGTGAATGCCAATACCGCTTCATCTTCGGGTACGGGTTCTCTCCCGAGTAACACCGTTACTAACCCAAAGGAAGACTTGAAGGGTATTACTACCCGAAGCGGTGTTGCTTATCAAGGACCCACGACTACTACTACTTTTTCTCCTAAAGTAGTAGAGCGTGAAACCGAGGTGACAAAGGACACAGTGCCTCCTACTAATAACGGAAGTACCAAAGACGTCCAACCTCCGGTTGTCCAAGTTCAACCTCAAGTACCAAATTCTGAGCCCGTTGTTACTCTCGTGCCTAACTTGAAACCAACAATTCCGTGTCCTTCAAGGCGTAATGATGAAAGGCGTCGTGAAAAAGCTAACGACCAAATTGAGAAATTCTATGAAATCTTTAAAGATTTGAGTTTCGAAATTAGCTTAACGGATGCTTTGATTCTTATGCCTAAATTTGCCTCGACTCTTAAAGCCTTGATTGGAAACAAAGAAAAATTAAGTGAAATGTCTAGAACTCTATTGAATGAGCATTGCTCGGCAGTCATCCCTCAAACAAGTTGCCCGAGAAACTTCAGAGTACCCGGCAAGTTTTCTCTTCCCCATGTGATTTTCCCGGAATGGATGAGTGCTTAGCCTTGGCCGATCTTGGCGCTAGCATAAATCTCATGCCATTATCCGTGTGGGAAAAGACTTTCTCTTCCGGAACTCACTCCTACTTGTATGACTCTTGAACTAGCGGACCGTTCGATCACTCAACCGATCGGTATCGCCGAAGATGTCTACGTAAAAGTAGGAAAGTTCCATTTACCAGTCAACTTCATAGTCGTAGACTTTGATGCCGATCCCCGAGTTCCCCTAATTCTTGGGAGATCCTTCTTAAAGACCGGACGTGCCTTGATTGATGTTTACAAAGGAGAACTAACACTTCGTGTTGGAAAAGAAGCCGTAACATTCAATCTTGATCAGACTTCGAGATACTCGGCTAATTACGATGATATGACAGCGAACCGAATCGACGTCATTGAAATGGCTTGTGAGGAGTATTCTCAAGAAGTTCTCGGTTTCTCCGATGTGATCACGAGTGGCAATCCCACTCCTTACTATGACCCAATCGTTTCTACCTCTTATCTGACTCTTACTCCCTTCGGGGATAGTGATTTTCTTCTTCTTGAGGAAGCCGATGCTTTCCTAGCTCTTGAAGATGATCCAACTTCACCGGAAGTTGATGACTCTTACTATGACTCGAAGGGGGATATTCTTCTCCTTGAACCAATTCTTAATAGTGATCCTTCACCACCCCCTCCCAACCAAGGAAATTATTTCCCAGAAATTTGAAAAGAACTTAAAGTTTGTGAAGCTAAATCTTCAATTGATGAACCTCCCGAGGTCGAACTCAAGGACTTGCCTCCTCATCTCGAATACGCATTTTTGGAGGGTGACGACAAGTTGCCCGTCATAATTGCTAAAGACTTGAGCGTCGAGGAAAAAGCCACTCTCATAAAAGTTTTGAAGTCACGCAAGCGAGCCATCGCTTGGAAACTCTCCGACATAAAGGGTATTAACCCGGAATTTTGTTACATTCACAGATTTCTTATGGAAGATGACTACAAACCAGTGGTCCAACACCAAAGACGGGTAAATCCAAAGATCCACGATGTCATCAAAATTGGAGGTTGAAAAACGTCTTGATGCTCCGATTAATTTACCGATCTCGGATAGTCTTGGGTAAAGCCCCGTTTCATTGGTACCGAAAAAGGGTGGTTTTACCGTTGTTGAAAATGATGAAAATGAATTGATCTCGACTCGATTGGTTACAGGGTGGCGTGTGTGCATTGACTACCGTAAGTTAAATGAAGCCACTCGTAAGGACCATTTTCCACTTCCTTTAGGACCAAAATACTCGAGAAGATTGCGGAAACGATTACTATGTTTTCTCGATGGTTTCTAGGGTTACTTTAAATTCCATCGATCTAAAGTCAGAAAAGACAACATTCACGTGTCCTTACGGAACGTTCGCCTATCGTCGCATGCCATTCGGCTTATGCAATGCACCAGGCACGTTCCAGAGGTGTATGTTGGCTATCTTTCATGACATGGTCGAAAAGACGATGGAAGTCTTTATGGACGACTTTTCGGTCTTTGGGAATTCTTTCGAAAATTGCCTCTCTCGTTTGGACAAGATGCTTCAAAGGTGCGAAGACACCAATCTTTGTCTAAATTGGGAGAAAAGTCATTTCATGGTCAAAGAGGGCATTGTCCTTGGCCACAAGATTTCAAAGAACGGGATTGAGGTTGATAAAGCCAAAGTCGATGTGATTGCTAAATTACCTCATCCCACCACCGTCAAGGGTGTTCGGAGTTTTCTTGGGCATGCCGGTTTTTACCGACGTTTCATACAAGACTTCTCAAAAATAGCCCGTCCAATGACCCACTTGCTCGAAAAAGAGACTCCATTTTTCTTTTCAAAAGAGTGTATCGAATCCTTTAATACACTTAAAAGAAAATTGACTGAGGCTCCAATTTTGATTGCTCCCGACTGGGACTTGCCATTCGAACTCATGTGTGATGCAAGCGACTTTGCAATTGGGGCAGTCCTAGGGCACCCGAAAAAACATAGACATTTCAACAATTCACTATCGTCAAGCTAATCAATGACCGATAGCTCTTAGCACATACACTACGACCGAAAAAGAATTGCTTGCCGTAGTGTACGCTTTTGAGAAGTTTCGTTCATATCTCGTTTAGTCCTAGGCATAGTGTATACTGACATTTCTGTTATAAAGGTATCTCTTCGCTAAATCTTTTAAATATTACCTTTCTAAACTTGTGATGTAATTCTTACTACATGTTCTCTTATGTTGATAGAATGCCTCCCAAAAGGACGTCAACATCCAAAATACCAGCCATAACTTTGGATGCCATATGGCAACTGATTGCTGATTTTACTACAGCCCTGGAAGCACAGACTACTACCATGGCAAGTGCTAGTAATCCCAACAGGAACACCAATCTTACGGGAACTCTTGCAGTAAAAACGGGAAACTACAAAGAGTTTATCAGCTGTCAACCTTTCTACTTTAATGGTATGGAAGGAGCAGTAGGCCTTATTCGCTGGTTTGACTGAACCGAATTAGTATTCTCTCGTAGCAAATGTGTCGAAGAAAACAAAGTAACATTTGCTACTGGTACTTTAACTGACAATGCCTTGTCCTGGTGGAATGCATATGCCAGAGCAAGCCAATCAAATCACCTGGGCTGAGTTAAAAAGGCTTTTGACAAACAAGTATTGTCCCCGGACTGAGATCAGAAAGATAGAAGAAGAACTTTACAATCTGATTGTAAAGGGAAATGATCTTAAACCTTATGTTAGAAGATTCCAAGAATTAACGGTTCTATGTCCAAACATGGTGCCAAACAACGATAAACTCTTGGAAGCTTTCATCGGGGGACTACCTCGAAGCATTGAAGGAAATGTTATTGCCTCTAAACCTCAAACTTTAGAGGAAGTGAAGAATACTAGTAATCTTAAGATCAAACCAAGAACAAGAGTGAGATGTGGGTTGGGAAGTTAGAGAGAACTTAGATGAAAAATGGATGAATGTATTAATGAAGTGTAAGGAAAAATGGAACAACCAACCCTCTCCAAGACTAGGAGATGGTGTATAAATAGTCTTCCATGGCCGGCCATGGGCTTGGTTGGGCCACCCATGGGCCTTGGGCCGGACTAGATTACTAATCTAATCATTATACTAACTACGAGCTAAGACCTGTTACAACTTGGAAGTGACCGACACTTTTCGTGTTTCCAACAATCTCCCCCTAAGGGAGGTCACTCCAATTTACAAACTTTAAACCTAGCATACTATGCTTTATCCTTAGTCTTTAGCTCGTACTCTTGACTTTCTCTTGTGAATATGTTGTGGTGATCATTGACTTCTTGGATTGAGCTTGTTCCTTGAACTTGTATTTGACATTGTGATCTTGAGCATCTTGAGATCATCAACCAAGCACAATCTCTACGCCATCTTGTAACTTTGCCATCTTGTGGACTTGCGACTTCTGGACCGACATGCTCATACCATTCTTGAAAAGCTTTAATGTTGCATCTTTCTTGAAATTTCTTTAACTTTAACACTTCGACACTTCTAGAAAGATGTGTGGTATCAGAGTAGCGGAAGTCTTGAAACATGTACTTGAGCTTTCATGATGTCTTTATGTTTGTCGGTCGGGTATGAGCATGTGGCTATGGATCTTGTGAGCCAGCTGGAATCAGGGACCTCCACCACCATTTTAAATAACCTGCATAAAACAGTTAGCAATAAAGCAGGGGGACGAATATGGCTTTGTCATTCGCCCAGGTTTGGTTGGAGAAACCTTCGGATCCGTGAGGATCGACCTGTGATCAGATAGATTCAATTTAAGAAGAATCTTCTTGACAGGATTTCCAGCTGAAGTATTGAATCTTTCTAACACATAAGTATTAGATTCATCGTACTCAGCATGTTCTCATTATCGGAACGTCTCAAAGCAGACAGCACGATAAGAGTGAACCAGTGAGTTACTATCTCACCGATTGATATAGAAAATTGATTTGAAAATCAATCGGTGTATCACTTACAAAATTGTTTTTGTGACACACCGAGAGTGTTTATCATTTCAAAAATTCATTCTATCGATTTGATTGTGCATGCAGTCGTTGTTTTCACGTAATCCCATTTTTACCACCAAAATACCAAAAAAATGAAAAAATTTAAAAATTTTCAAAAATAAAATAAGTGTTTTGTTATAATTTTGACTTTCCTGCTGGGTAGAATAAGAATAAATTTTGACTTGATCGGGAGTATTGAGCTCTAGCTTGATCCTTAACTTTTAGACTAAGCGTTTGCGGATTTTCGCGAAGAACGAAAAATGATAGAGTTAATTATGAGTTGGATGCTAAACAAGGATTATTTGGAAATCTTAAGAGCTCATGTATGTAATTTGTGGCTTTTTCTCCCATAAGCTTCTAACCGGACTATTAATACGTGCTATTTTTGGAAATTAAACTTAAATCAACAATTTTTAAGATGTAGTCGATAGCAATAATTTTAGTCTTAGTTCAAATTTATACTTAAATTTTTCAAAAAGAAGTCTTCTATATATCGTGAAATTAAGTAAAATGAAAAAAAATGAAAAATATGATGAAAAATGAAAAAGAATGATGAATAATAATTATAAACTGTGGGCTGATAAAAGTTTGCTGCATCTTGCCGGCTCACAACCGATGTTGCAGCCTTCTAAAGAAAGCTCATAGTAAGAATAATAATCCGAGACTGATAAAAGTTTGTTGCATCTTGCCGGCTCACAACCGATGTTGCAGCCTTCTAAAAGGTCGAGGGTTACAATTGCATCATGGTTATGTTTAATATTAAGTGTGAATTAATAAATGAAAATCTCTTTTTGTTAAATTTAAATATGCTTTTGAACTTTGACTATTTCATTTTAAGTTTTTAAATAAGCTATGTGTAAACGGGAAACCTAAGAGTTTTTGAAACCAAAGGTCCGTGAGTCCCGATACTAGTCTCTGTGGGGTGTCAAAAGCCTGGTCACTTAGCCGCAAGGTTGGGATGTGCCGAGACGAAAGTCGCTACATGGGATGATCTCGCCTTCAAACTCATTATTCTCGGGTAGAACGTGAAGCATATAATTTTGCAAAACGTTGATCCATGGTTGAAATTCAAAATGGCACATTCACCTAAGATATAATAATTGTCGAGAGCGAAAAGTTCACAAGTTGCAAATATGAGTAGTGTTAGCATCTTAACTGATATTAAACGGTGATTTCGTTTTAAGCTTGGTTTGGGATGAGTAAAAAGTCGGGGACGATGAATTTATCCTTCTTGGGCATTTTAGGATTGAAATGCATCTTGATCTATGATCCCTAACGCTTATGAAAATAATGAAAGTCAAATATGTTAGTTAGTTGCTTAAAAATGTATAGGAATAAGTGTATATCTTTAAAAATGGTCAAAACGGGGCTTTTCGAAGCTATTGATTCTTTAATTTCCCTCGATGAACACTAAGCTACTTTTCGAGGTAATTAGTCGAGGGGGATTGAGATTCTTAGTTTTCTAAGTGCTTATAGCATCGCGTGAGGACTCGACAATATCTTAGTATAGGGGATTTTGGTATGTGCTTAATTACACATACCATTTTCTATTAAAACCGGACTTAAATGACCAAAAACATACCAAAAATACATTGTATTTGTATGTTTTGCATTTGTATTGTGTAGGAAACGGATATCTAAGAAAAGGACAAAATCAAAGCTAAACGACAAAACCGAGCACGAGAACGGAAAGAGCATGAAAGAAAAGTCAAATCAAAGCCAAAAGTCAAAAAGTCAAAGTCAACCAAAGTCAACCCCGACAAAGTCAAAGTCAAAGGCGGAGCCGATATCGAAGAAATGTTAAATGGGCCAACCCGTACCCATTTAATGGGCCGAGTAAGCCCATTTATACATTACATGAAGACTTGTACAAGAAAAAGGCCCAACACCTTTTTTATATTACCCGGCCCAAGTCCTAGGCCCAAACCCCTTATAACACCCGTTAACCCCAACCCTTTTATAGTTTAACTCTGTTAGTCCTTAAAAGGACTAACAGTGCAAACCTTTTACAAACAAAAAGGACCAAAGATGCAAAGTGCAAGGACGATGGATGCAATACAACCATATAAACTCAGGGACAAACTTGCCATTTCCCTAACTTTTAAAAATTGCGCGAACACTGTTCATTATCTCCCAAATCGTGTGTCCTCTCCTCCACTACCCGCTAAAATGATAGACACTGTTCCCCTTTCTCGACCAACTCCTCTACACACCTTATCCCACCACACAAGCCAACAAATGACACCTTGGCAATCCCTTGCAAGCTCATTCGGCAAAGAATAAAGACAAAAATGAAGGGCTAAGATCAAGATACTTAGGGACTACTCATTTTGGACGGCTATGATTGATTTTGGGGCTCACTCACACAACAAGCACATCTTCAGTTCTCCTCACAGAAGAAACACAAGACCTAGAACCTTCAATAGCTTAGTATAAATAGGACTCATTGTAAGCCCTTGGGCATGTAGTTTTTTTTAACCTAGTTTTAGTTTTCAGCTTGTTTTTAAATCATTGTCTTTAATTTCCAAGTCTTGTAATTTTTTTTAAGTATTAATGAAAATTTGAAGTTTTTAAGTCTACTTTTGAATTCCTGTTTTTTCTTTGTTAAAAGCCTCTTATAAGCTCTTATTTAGACATTTAAGCAACCTGTTTTTAACTTAAATATAAAGTACTTAAGAAAATTTTACAAAAAAACAAAAAAAATCCACTCCCTAAAAATACCACAGCTTATTTATGGATGATAAGCCAAACTTGGATGGGCTTATGGACACTACTAGCTTATCTTTGATAAGCTAGAGCTTGTAGATAAGCTCTTTTGAGCATTGTTTGCCCTGTTTAAGCAAGGGCCTTTGTAAGTTTCCAATTTCTTATTTTTCAAGTTTTGCTTATTACTGTTCATTAGCTTATTTTCTGCTTATTCCTGCTTTTTGTTGCTTATTACTATTGTTTGGTGCTATTTATGCTTAGTTAATGCTTATTTGTCCTTTGTTTAAGTTATTCTTTGAAACTGCCTTTATTTGCCTTATATATGCTTATTACTTGTTAGCTTATTTAACTACTTATTACTGTGCCCTTTGTGCTTATTATTGCTTAATACTTGTTGTTTGTTATCTGTTTTCCATAAACTCAGCTTAAATCACCTTAAATCAGTTTAAAAATTGGTTTTTCAGAATTTAAAGGGGTGTTTGGTTTAACTGTTTTTACTTGTCAAAATGGGTCAAAATGAGTTTTTACTCTTGGGTCAATTTAGTTTAGCTTAGATTAGTCCTAAGATTCAGTTTGTTTAAGTTTTTAAGTGTTAAAACTCAAAATCAAGGTTTTAAGAGCTTGTGGTTTGAATTTGTGAGCTTAAAGCTCATTTTATTTGCTTATTTGATTATGCTTTTGAATCTTGAGCTTTTATGATGTTTTTGTGTTTGTGCAAGTGTTAAAAGTTAGTAGAAACCATTAGCTTTAAGTCTGCATTTCTTGTTTTAAGTTTTACCAATTCTGTCAAATTTAACTTAAGTGTTGAAAATTTGAGAAATTGCTTTTTCATTTACGTTCTATGACTTATTGTGAATTTCAAACTCTCTTTTGATTGTTGATATGTGTTCTTTGAGGTCCACTCTTAATCTGTTTGTAGGTCTTAAGTTCATAAGGTTCTGTTTGTTTGCTTATTTTTAAGCTCAAAAGTAGTGTTTTGTAAAGATTGCAAAAAAATTTCTAAGTGTCAAATCTGTGTGAACCAGCTTTTTCATTAAGCTTTTTAAAGGCTTATTTGAATTTCAAACTGCTTTTTGATTGTTGATTTAAGTAGCTTTTTGGCCAAGCTTTTTAGTGGTATAAGCCACTAAGCCATAAGGATCTGTTTGCTAGCTTATTTTTAAGCTAGAAAAGTCCCCTTTTGGCTGTTTGCTTAACAGTTTGGCCAAAAAGCTTATTTGCTTATTTGAGCCTCTCAGCTTATTGTTTTTGCTTATATTAGGATTAGTATTGCTTGTTAGGTTAGTTTAAGTCCATTTTAGCTTATTTCCTTCAGTTTAGAGCTTATTTGTATTTTAGCTTAAAAATCTTAAGTTTTATAGCTTTTTATGTATTTTGACTTTCTAGCTTATTTTAGTTGCTTATTTTTGTTCAAAATGCTTATTAGGTGTAGTTAATTTCTGTGTTAGCTTATTTCTCTTTTTGGATTGCTTATTAGTGCTTAACAGTTTAGCATTTAGTCACTTTGTGTAAAAAAGCTCTTTCTGTCAACTTTAGAAGCTTATTCTGTGCTTATTTTTGATTTCTAAAAAAAGTGTTTTGTAAAAGTTGCTTATTTTTAGATTAACTAAAAAGTTGTAAAAAAATGGCATTTAAAAAACATTTGGGAGTTGGGGGAAGTCCCAGGTGAGCAAGACTCGAACCCGGGACCTCAACCCCTACTCACCAAACGTTTTTACACACACACCTCTACTACACAAGCGCCCTTGGGTCTTTTACGTTTTGTTTTGCACAAACAATTAACCCCAATACGCACCCCCCCCTCCCCCACCTCACTCGCCACTTGGGTCTTTGCGGTTTTAGTTGCAAAATCAAGTTTTATAGACTTTTGCAGCCAATTGTGCAAAAATAAGTGTGTAGCTTATTTAAAGTTATTGATAAGCTGTTTTTCCTCTTATTTTTATTAGATTTTTCACTGTTCAATGCACTTTTGCTATTTTTTTAAGAATTTTTATTATAGGTTATTATTTTTAATCATTACATTTCATGTTAAAATCGTTTATAATTCATAAAAAAAATTTTAAAAAAGTCAAAAATATAATTTTTTTTAGATAAAATTTTCTTTTAACATTTAGGGTTTATCTTTTAGAATAAAATTAGATTTGCTGTTCGTAGGCGTTATAAATTGCTAATCTTGATTTTTTTGAAAGAGGGGATGAATCCCGTTCACGTCTTTTGGGGTTTTTTAAGCTTAAATCACTTCGTTTTTGGTCTAGTTTTCTTTGTCTATGCATTTTGGTTAAAATTTTAGACTTTATAAAAGTAAAAAGATTTTTTAGATTAATTTTGATAAAGTAGGGTTTTAGGTACGTTTTAGGATTCCGCGTTTGCAAGTTTAGTTTTTAATTTGTGTGCCTTAATATTTTTAGTATTAAATTGCCTTAATGTTTCCTATAGTTTTTGAAAACCAACTCAAAATCTTGTTCCATTCAAGGCATGATTATCAAAACGACTCCTGACTTTCTCAATTGCATTCCTCGTTGGGGATTATAATGACCGGAGAATATACTTTCGGCTTTATTACAATGAGATTTTTGACTATCTTATTATTATATATAGTTATTATTTATATATATATATTATTCTATATATATCCTATATATTATATATTATATTTATTTATTTATATATATATTAATATATATAGATATTAAAGGTGAGTTTAAAGATTGTCGTTTTTGGCGCCGCTGCGGGGAGGATTGTATACGATTGTTGTTGTCGTTTGAAGATTGTGTGCTTGAAGATCCTTCGTTCTTTTTGTGGAAGTTATTTTGCTTAATTTTCTTTTTATAAAAAAAATACAATAAAGATTTTTTTATTTTATTTTTTTATTATTAATATAAGAAAAAAACCAATCATATTTAAAAACATGTCCTACAAAAGAAATTAAAAATTCACCTATCATTTATCTATTACTTCTTTCTACTGAAAGTTTATATTCATAAGTTCTCGAAAGATGATCAAAGACTTACCTTTTGTTCACTCGCAATGGGACGGTTCACGTTTTTGAAAGATAATCAAACTTAAGGGTGGTATAAGGCGAGTCGTTCAAGGAACTACACCTAAAGGGAGAAAGATACTTTTAATTAGCTTTGCGCTGCTTTCTACTCCTCGCTCTCTTGTGCGTTTTTCTCTTTGACAGAGCTACGAGAAGTGAGTTGATTTCTTAGGCCTTAAGTGTTTTATCCTATTGTCTGTTATGAAAAAATATATTGTGAATACATTGTTGAAAAACCAAAAAAAATATATAAAAAAGAAAAAATAGTTATAAATTTTCTTTTTGTCATTTTAGTGCATGCGCACTCGGTTTCAATTGAATTCTACGTCAACACAAAAGTCCCACCCGACTTTCTTGTTGAAACATTTAATCTTGTGGAACCTATTGGTAAATCAAGCTTTCCTCCGTAGATTAGATTGGACCGATAATCGTACTATGCTTAATTGCTCGAAGCAACCAACGAGGGTTACGAGGATGCCATCGTGGTTCCCGAGATCAAGCGGACAACTTTGAGCTTAGCATGGTTTGCTCCCCGTTACTCTGTTCAAAATAAAAAATTTTTTGGACCTGACAAAAGGAAGGACCTCATGCTACATTCGTTATTTCAACATGATCACTTTCTTACGATGAAGTTCCCGAAATGTCACGAGTAGCGGTTAAGTCTTATGCTTTTTCCTATTCCCCTCGAGTGGTGCCGCCCGGATTTTGATTGAAACAGAACCCTCTCAATCCGATTTCTTACATGGGATGATCTTGTTTCTCGAAATTTAAACAACTTCTTCCACTCTTCTAAAACAATTAATCTTCCGAATGAAATCACGAGATTTCAACTAACGATTTGATGAAACTTTTTATGAGGATGGGGCCGATTCACGATCTTCTTCGGGCATGCCCACCATTCAGGATTTTCAGGAATTACATCAACTCCGATACCCTTTTATAATTGCTTCGAACTCTAATGATCAAGATTCGTTGTATTCCGCTGCGGGTGCTAATTTTTTGGATAAAATGACGGTGAGTGCTACGAATCATTGAGAGCAAATCAAGTTCGTTTTAATTCAGTAACAACCGTTGTATTGCAAAGTGAGTTTTGCGACAGCAATTCTTACCCCTTGTATTTCTCTCTGATGTTGCCAAACTTAAAGTGATGGTGGAATGCTGTACATTCTCGATAAGAAAACACTCCAAGGTCCGACTACGTATAAGGGTCGAGGAAAATTGTTGTAATTGCGGTGGTATGCTCATTTCTTACCCGAAATTGTTCCGCAATCGATTGCAACGGGTATCGTGACAATATTCAAGAATATGTTTCATAAGCCGCGCAGCTAATTTCTATCAAGGATATATCGGTTTACGAGCCCGATTGCTATATTAAATTCGACTCTCGGTTTTCCTCCAGATCTACATAAAAACTAGAAATAACCAAAACGTTACAAGACAAAACGGGGGAATATTATAATAATCAGGCTATTATTTATCGACCTATCGGATTGATTAATCAACCCGGTTCACCAAGATCCCTTACCAGGCTCCGGCTCGCATACACAAGGGTGTGTCAGGATGATTTTTCAAAAAACTATCTTCAAAGCTAATGATAGCTGGTTTATGGAGTAATATGCAAAACCAAAAAACCCCAAAACATGTCAAATCAATTATGACAATTTAAGGATTTGCTTACCCAAGTTCATGAATTCCAACTACCGCTCTTACTTCAGGTCACGGGTTTCTTCCTAGCAACACTGTTGCTAACACCGGAAGAAAAGTGACTGAAAGCAATCACTACCCGTAAGTAGCGTTTCTTTCAAGGACCAGATTCTTACTAAGCTTTCTTCTTTCCTCCTACAGTAGTGGAACGTGAAACCGAGGTGCAAAGGCACAGGTGCCTACATACTAATAACGGAAGTACCAAAGAGTCTACCTCTGGTTGTCCAAGTTCAACCTACGTACCAAAATTCTGAGCCCGTTGTTGTCGGTTAGTGCTCCGATAGCCTTACCCGAAACATCAATTCATATCGGTCTAGACTTAATAACCACATGATCGCGAAAAGCTAACATTCAAATTGAGAAAAATTTTACCAATTCATTTCAGATTTGCATTTTGACATTAGTTCGCGGATATGCTTTTAATTTCATGCTGAAATTTGTCTCGTACTTAAGAGTTTTATCGTAACAAAGAAAAATTGTTTTGTATTGGCTCGCTAGAACTGTTGATTGAACATTGCACGGCGGTTTCTCCTCAAAAAGTTACCCAAAAATTGAAGGACCCGACAATTTCTATACGATTGTTTAGTGATTTTCCCGGATATGGATGAATGCTTAACCTTGGCGATCTTGGGCTTCGCATAATCTCCATGCCATTATCCGTGTGAACTAAAAATTTTTCTCTTCTAGAACCTCACTCTACTTGTATGATCTTGAACTTGCGGACCGTTCGATTAACCTAAACCGATCGGTATCGGAGATGTTCTCGTTATAAAGTTAGGAAAGTTTTCATATTCTCTCGCGTACCGACCTTTGGAGTCATAGACTTTGATGCCGAACCCGAGTCCCCTAATTCTCGGAGTTTCCTTCTTACAGACCGGACGTGCCTGATGAGTGTTTACGATGGAGAGATTAACTCTTCGTGTTGGAAAAGGAAGTCGTAACTTTCAATCTGTTCAAACTTTCCGACGATTACTCCTCCTAAGTATGATGATAATTCGGTTACGACTCGACGTCATCAATATGGCTTGTGTGAGTATTCAGAAGTTTCGGTTTCTTCGATGTTTGATGCTGAGTCGGCAATCCTACTCCTTATTATGATCCGATCGTTTATACCTCTTCTCGACCCTCACTCCCCTTCGGAGATAGTGAATTTTCTTCTCGTGGAAGGTGATGTTTCTTGCTCTCGAAGTGATCACAACTCGATCAGAAGTTGATACTGTATATATGACCAGGAGGGGGACATTCTTTCTTGAATAGCAATTCTCAATGAGGATCCATTCATTACACCCTCCCACTAAAGGAAATTTATTTGCCTGAAATTCGAAAATGGACTTAAAGTTTATAAGCTAGAAAAATGATAAATACTTAAATTGTTGAACCTCTCGAGGTCGAACTCAGGGCAACTTACTCCTCATTTGAGTACTCATTTTTAAGGGTGACAAAAAGTTAGCCCGTTATATAATTGCTAAAGATTGGTGTCGAGGAAAAAGGCGCGCTCTCATAAAGGTTGTTAAAGTACACAAGCGAGCCATCGCTTGGAAATTCTTGACATGAAAGGGTATTAACTAGGAAATTTTTATACTCACGAAATTTTTATGAAGAGGACTATAAAACGGCGGTTCAACCATAAGAGGGTGAATCCATAAATCCTACGATGTTATCAAAAAGAGGTTAAAAACTTCTTGACGCGGATTAATTTTAACCGGATCTGGATAGTCCTTGGTATGCCCCGTGATTGCGTTATCCTAAAAATAGGTGGCTTTACGTTGTTGAAAATGAGTTGATCACGACTCGCATTGGTTATGGGTTGGCGTTGGATGGCATTGACTAGAAAGTTAAATTTAACTAAGCACCGAAAGATCCACTTTCACTACCATTTATAATCAGATGTTGTGAGTATTAGCGGGAAACGAGTACTATTGTTTTCATCGATGGTTGTGGGTTACTTTCAAATTATCCCATCGACCCTCATGGATCAATGAAAAAACAACATTCATCGTGTCTATGGAGAAGTTATCGCCTTACCGGTCGCATGCCTTTTGGCGTCTTATGCAATTCGCATCGGGCTCACGTTCCAAATGTGTATGATGGCTATTCTTTATGAATCATGCATAAAAAAAACGATAGATAGTCTTCATGGTACGACTTCTCCGGTCTTTGGGAATTCATTCAAAATTGCCTCTCTCGTTGGTGGGACAAGATTGCTCTCAATAAGGGTGTGAGACACCTAATCTTTGTCTAAATTGGATGAAAAGCGTCATTTTTTCATGGTAAGGAAGGAAGGATTGTCCTAGGCACATAATACTTTCCAAAATGGATTGGTGGGTCGATAAAGCCAAGTCGATATTGATTGCCCTAAGGTACCTATCCCATACCGTTCAAGGATGTGGTTCGGAGTTTTCTAGGTCATGTCCGGTTTTACCGACGGTTTTCATTAGGGATTTTTCCAAAATTTTCTGACTGTGACTCATCTTTTGAGAAATAATACTCGTTCATTTCTCCGCCTATGAGATGTATTCAAGCTTTTGAAACGTTAAGAAAAAACTTTACCGCAAGCTCCAATCATTGATTGCCCCGACTGGGGACTTGCCTTTTGAGCTTATGTGCGTGCCAAGCGACTTTGCCATAGGTGCAGTTTGGGCAACGTTCATAAAACACTTTAGGCCTTTACATATGCTAGTAAACAGATGATATGCGAGGCTGAAACGCATTACACCACGGACGGAGAAGGAAATGTCCTTACTCATCTTGAACATAATAGCATTGTGGTTATTCGGATCACTCCGCCTCATAATATTATTGCTAATAATTTCCAAGTCGCGCATTGCTCCGGTGGGTTCTCCTCCTTTAAGAGTTCAAATGCAAAGTAATTGATACAAAAAGAGCCGAGAAGCCGAGAATCTCGCGACCGATCATCTTTCCCGATTAGAAAATCCTTATGAAAATGTGCTTGACCCAAAGGAGATAAATGAAACGTTTCCTCTCAAGACACCTTATCATGGGGACTTTTGTGGTGACTACGTACCGTGGTTTGCCGATTTGAAAATTACACGCGGGAATTTCATTGTTAAAGGGATGGTCGTCCCAGCAAAAGAACAAAATTTTCAAGGATGTTAAACACTACTTTTGGGACGACCCCTATTTGTTCAAAATATGTGAGGATCAGGTGATCCGGCAGTGTGTTGCGGGCCAAGAAGCTATTGACATCCTCATAGCTTGCCATAGTGGACCCACCGAGGGACATTAGGGTGCCAACTACACCGCCAAAAAGGTTTTTGACTCAGGATTTTATTGGCCAACTATTTACCAAGATGCCCATGACTTGGTCACCCGATGTGACACTTGTCAGCGTTAAGGAAAAATTTTGCAACGTGATGAAATGCCATAAAATTCCATCAAATTTTGCGAAATCTTTGACGTGTGGGGCATCAATTTCATGGTGCCTTTCCGTCATACGAGGGAAAGACAAAAATACACTTGACTCGTGGCCGCTCGACTACTTGGTCAAAATGGGTTGAAGTAAAAAACGTTCCCCACAAGGACGCCCGAGTTGTGTTGCAAATTTCTTAATCTCCTCTTCGGGGGCCCCCAATTCGTGGTGCACTCGTGCCTCTCATAAGTGATCGCAGAGAACCCATTTTTGCATTGACTGTTTTGCTAAAGTGTTTCATGCTTAATTACGGGAGTTACTTCACCGTCTCTCCATCGCGCTATTCCCAAATAAGTGGCAAGTTGACGGTATCCAATCGTGGCTCTGAAGATATTCTTGAAGAGGATCGTAGTCGAAAATCGTGCTCTTTGGTCGGATAAAATTAGAAGATACACTTTGGCTTCGTACCGCTTACAAAACACCCTTCGGGTGTTTCCCATACAAGTGTGTACGGAAAGGCATGCCATCTCCCGATCGAGCTCGAGCACAAAGCCTTATTGGGCTTGAAGCATGCTAAACCTTTGACACTTTCGACCGTGGAGTGATACTGAAAAGCTTCCACTCAAAGAACTAAATGAACTTCCTGTGATATGTATTGAGAACTCTTGCATCTATAAAGAGAAAACTAAAGAGGATCCATATCTTTAAGATCAAACAACTTGTTTTCAATGTGGGTGATCAAGTACTCCTCTCTTTTAACTCTCTAGATTGAAGATTTTTCTTGGCAGTTAAATTCCGTGGTCTGACCCGTTCACCATTGCACCATGTCTTTTCCATATGCACCGTCGAGTTTCTCAACACTCCAAGCCAAATTTTTTTTCAGGTGAACTAGGTCATCAAATTAAGCACTAATTTGGTATGGGGCCATACCACCCGTGGTTGTCTGGGACTCTACCAAACCTTCCCCAAGGACAAAATGAATTTGGGGCTTGGGTCAGCTTAGTGACCCTGTAAACAAGCACTTCGTGGGAGGCAATCCTATGTTATCTTAGTTAAATATTATGTAGTAATGCACTAAGTGTTTTTTGTTGTGAGGAAGTGGGCTTTTCCATTCTTGTTTTGCTTGTGGTTGTGTTGGTATGTCAGATTGTCCGGAATTTTTGATGCCTCTCGTGCTCGTGCGTTTCTGTCCTGCGATCACTGTGCATTCAAATCCTCTGTTCATTTGAGAAAATCAATATCCTAATTCTAATCGCCTACGTATATCTTAGAAGCATACTATAAACGGCTTAGAGTGACGTGAGCACCTTCTTAAATACTTGAGGACATATGGGTAAAATCTCGTATATGGGGGGACCTCTATCGAATTTGATTGTGCCTGCAGTATTGTTTTCACTAATCGTGTTTTTTCCATCAACATACGCAAATAAAATGAAAATAAATTTAAAATTTTTCAAAAATAAAATAAGTGTTTGGTCACAATTTTGATTCTTTCCTGCCTGGGTTAAGAATAAGAATAATAAATTTTGGGGAATCGTATCGAGCGTGTTTAGCTTCTAGCTTGTTACCTTAACTTTAGACTAAGCGCTGCTCGAAATTCGCGAAGAACGAAAAATGATAGAGTTAAGTATGAGTTGGATGCTAAACAAGGATTATTTGGAAATCTTAAGAGCTCATGTATTGTAATTTGTGGTCTTTTCTCCCATAAGCTTCTAACCGGATCTACTAATAATAGAGTGCTATTTTTGGACATTAAGAAGTTAAATCACTAACTTTTTATATAGTTGATAGCAATAATTTTAGTCTTAGTTCAAATTTATACTTAAATTTTCCAAAAAGAAGTCTTCTTTAAGTGTGAAATATAAAAAAAAATATGATGAAAAATGGAAAAAAGAATGATAAGTAATAATTATAAACTGTGGGCTGATAAAAGTTTGTGCACTTTGCGGCTCACAACGATGTTAATCCTTTTTAATGAAAGGGCCTTAAGTAGAATATAACAACTTCGAGACTGATAACGTTTTGCTGTTCTTGCCGGCTCTCACAATCGATGTGTTGCTGCCTTTAAAAGGTCGAGTGTGGTTTACAATTGTATCATGGTTATGTTTAATATTAAGTGTGAATTAATAAATGTAAGATCTCTTTTTGTTAAATTTAAATATGCTTTTAAACTTTGACTATTTCATTTTAAGTTTTTAAATAAGCTATGTATATACGGGAACTACGAGTTTTTGAAACCAAAGGTCTCTGGGTTCCGATACTGTCTCTGTGGGGTGTCAAAAGCTGGTCACTTAGCGCAAGGTTGGTATGTGACGAGACGAAAGTTGCTACTGGGGTTGATCTGCCTTCAAAATCATTATTTTCAGGTGGAACGTGAAGATAGTACTTTTGCAAAGCGTTGTGTTCCATAGTTGAATATTCGAAATGGACACATTTCACCTAAGATATAATTAATTGCGGAGAGTAAAAAGTTCACAAAGTTGCAATTATGAGTTCGTGTTAGCCCTTCTTAACTTATATTTACGGTGACTTTCGTTTTTAAGCTCGGTTTGGAACGATGAGTGAAAAGTTGGGGCGAATGAATTTTTTCTTTTTGGGGATTTTAGGGGATCCGAAATGTCATTTGTTCTATGATCCTAACGGGTTATGAAACATAACAAAAGTCAAAATATGTTAATTAGTTGCTTTAAATAAATGAGAAAAAGCGAAAATAACAAAAATATGTAGGATATAAGTTGTATGTTTAAGAATGGTAAAAATGGGGGCTTGATCGCAACTATTGATGTTTTAATCTCCCTCGATTGAACACTTGCTAACTTTTTGAGGTATTGTCGAGGGGGGATCGGAGATTTTTGTTTTAAAGTGGCTTACTTATTAGATTTTGCGTGAGGACACGGTCATATTTAGTATGAGGGATTATTGTATGTGCTTTAATTACACATACATTTGAACCACTAAAACGAATTAAATGACAAAAAATGTACCCAAAATATTATTATTGTATTTGTATTGTTTTGCATTTGTGATTATGCTACAGGTAACGGAATTTCAAGAAAAAGACATAAATCGAAGCCAAACGGACAAACAATCCGAGCACGAGAACCGAAGGACCGTGAGAAGTCACAACAGAAAAAAGTCAAAGTCAACAAAAAAAAGTCAAGTCAAAGTCAACCCGGGAAGAAGGCATTGGAAAAAGCATCGAAAAACCGAACCCGAAAACATAAATTTATCAAGAAGTGGGCACCGTTACCACCTAGTGGGCCTGAACTTAGCCACTTATGATACTAAATCTTTATATACCTTAAAAATTATAAAGATATCCAAGTCACATTTTTATTTTAGCTCGGCCAACAACTAACCCAGACCATAACCTCATCTTTAACCCCAACTGTAAAACCTGTACCCATTCCCTTAACCTTTACACCGTTAGTCCTTTAAGGACTAACGGTGCAAACATCACTATAACCTCAAGGACCAAAGATTGCACTTATCAAAGAACTATGAATGCTAAGATTTATACACTACTCTTAGGGACCATTTTGCCATTCGCTGTTCCAAATCTTTTCAAAAATTGCGTGATAGCATGTACATTCTCCCTGAGTTGTGTCCTTGTCCTCACTACTGCTCAAAATGACAAGTATAGTGCCCTTTCTTCTCCCCTTTGTCTACCCACACCTTATCTCACCACATGACACCTTGGCAATCCCTTGCAAGCTCATTCGGCAAAGAATAAAGACAAAAATAAAGGGCTAAGATCAAGTGACTTGGACACTACTCATTTTGGATGGCCAAGATTGCTCTTTGAAGGCTCTCACACAACAAACACACCCGTAAGAGCTCTCACAAAGAAAGCAACATGGTCCTTTGTACCTTATTGGCTTAGGTTTTATTCTCAGAGCTCATTTGTAAGCCCTTGGGGCAGTTAGTTTTTACTTAAGTTTTTCACCTAGTGTAATTTTCAGCTTATTTTTAGGTCATTTAAATTATTGTCTTTCAATTTCCAAGCCTTGTAAACTTTTTAATCTTTAATGAGAATTTGAGTTTTTAAGTTATCTTTGAATTTCTATTGTTAAAAGCATTTCACAAGCTGTTTTAAGCTCTTATTTAAGCATATTATTAATCTGTTTTCATTTAAATATAAAGTATTTAAGAAAATTTTACAAAAAACACAAAAAATATCACCCTCAAATACCACAGCTTAATGGATGATAAGCCAAATTTGGATGGGCTTATGGACACTACTAGCTTATCTTTGATAAGCTAGAGCTTGTAGATAAGCTCTTTTGAGCATTGTTTGCCCTGTTTAAGCAAGGGTTTTGTAAGTTTTTCATCTTTCCATTTTTAGCTTATTTACTATTCAACTGCTTATTTGTGCTTATTGCCTGCTTATATTTGCTTATTTATGTTTGCTTATGATGTTTAGTGCTTATTATGCTTGATTTGTAGTTTAGAGATCATTGGTTTGAAGTTTTGCTTAAATTCTGTCTTAAGTAGCTTATAAACTTGCATAATCTGTTTTAGCTTATCTGAGTGCTTATTAGTTGTTTAAATTTGCTTAATATTGTTAGTATAGCTTATTTAATATCTGGTCTTTACAATTTGTGGCTTAAATCAGTTTAAAAATATCAAAACAGGATTTAAAGGGGTGTTTGGTTTAACTGTTTTTGAAGGTAAAAATGGGTCAAAATGAGTTTTTACTCTTGGGTCAGTTTAGTTTAGCTTAGATTAGTCCTAAGATTCAGTTTGTTTAAGTTTTTAAGTGTTAAATCTCATTTTTAAGGTTTTAAGAGTTTGAGGTTTGAATCTGTGAGCTTATAGCTCATTTTATTTGCTTATTTGATTGTGCTTTTGCTTATTGAGCTTTTGTGATGTTTTTGTGTTTATGAAAGTGTTAAAACACCTTAGAAACAAAGACAATAGGCCTGCATTTGTTGGTTTGCATTTTTGCCAAAGCTGTCAAAACTTTGCTAAGTGTTGAAAAAAGAATAAAAAGCTTTTTCATTTGCTTTCTATGGCTTATTGTGAATTTCAAAATGCTTTTTGATTGTTGATTCTTGTTCTTTGAGGTCCAAATTTAATCTGTTTGTAGGTTATATAGTCATAAGGATCTGTTTAAGTGCTTATTTTTAAGCTCAAAAGTGGTTATTTGTGAAGATTGCAAAAATTTTCTAAGTGTTAAATCTGTGTGAACTAGCCTTTTCATTAAGCTTTTTAAGTGCTTATTTGAATTTCAAACTGCTTTTTCTTTGTTGCTTATTGTAGCTTTTTGGCCAAGCTTTTTAGTGGTATAAGCACTATGCCATAAGGATCTGTTTTTCTAGCTTCATTTTACGTCTTAGAATAGTCTCTTTTGGTTGTTTGCTTATCTAGTTTTGGTCAAAAAAGCTAAATTTGCTTATTTAGGCTTATTCGCTTATTGCATTTGCTTATTCTAGTTAGTAAGCTTTTTAGGCAGTTTAAGTCCGTTAGCTTATTTCCTTTATGTTAAGAGTTATTTGAGCTTATTTGCCTTTAGTTTAAATTTTTTAAAGTTTTATAGCTTTTTAGTGAATTTGCCATTCTAGCTTATCTTAGTTGCTTATTTTTGTTTAAAATTGCTTATTAAGTATAGCTTATCATCTGTTTTAGCTTATTTCTCTTTTTGATTTGCTTATTTAGTGCTTAAATTGCAAACAGTTAGCATTTAATCACTTAGTATAGTATAGCTTATTCTGTCACTTTTTCAGCTTAATTTTGTGCTTATTTTTAATTTTATGTCTTATACAAAAAAGTTGTTTTTTTGTTTTCATTAAAGTTGTCCATTTACAGCTTATTTATAAGCTGGTAAAAAATTTTACAAAAAGAAAAACGCATTAGGAGTTTGGAAGTCCAAGGTGAGCACAAGGCTCGAACCCTGGACCTCTACAAACTCAACCAACGCATTTTACACACAACACCCTCTACCACTAGCACCCTTGGGATTTTTCTGTCATAGTTTGCACACTTTAATCTTTTATATACATTTTTAGCCCTTTTGCTTATAAGCTGTTTTAGCTTATTTGACAGCTTATTTGATAAGCTGTGTTACCCGGCTTATTTTTTTTAGGATAAGCTTTGTTCAAGCCACTTTTGCTAATTTTTTTCAGAATTTTTATAATTAGTTTAGTATTTTTAATCATTTAATTTCATTAAAATCGTTTTTAATTCATAATAAATTATAAAAAAGTCAAAAAAATCTAATTCTTTTTTAGAAAATTTTCTTTTATCAGATAGAACCTAGAAAAATTAGATTTGCTTTCGTAGGGTTAAAATTGCAAAATTTGATTTTTTAAAGAACGGGATTGAATCCCGTTCACGTTTTTTGTGTTTTTAAGCTTAAATCACTTTCGTTTTTGGTCTAGTTTTCTTTGTTCTAGCATTTTAGTCAATTAAGACTTATAAAAGTCAAAAAGATCATTTTAGGATTAAAATTTGATAACTTAGGGTTTTAGGTCACGTTTTAGGATTCCCACTTGCGTTTTTAGTTTAAATGTGTGTTGCCTTTATTGTTTTTAGCATATTTTGCATTAATTTTCCAGTAGACTTAGAAAACCAATCTAAATCTTTGTTCCATTCAAGCATCAATTATCAAACCGACAAAAGACTTTCCATTGCATTCCTCGTTGGGGATAACGACCCGGGAATCATACTTCCGGATTTTCTACATTGAGATTTTTTTGATAATTATCCTTATTATATATATTTATAATTATTTATATGTATATATATTTAAAGGGGTAGTTTAAAAAAAGGTTATCAAAAAGAAATGCCACCGCAAACAGACAGAGTGATTGTTCTACATTTTCTTGATATTATCAAAATCTCATGATATGATTTTAGATTTTCATCATGGTTTTCACGGAC